>CAEGAE010035431.1:0-16270 GCA_903067095.1 Girardinus metallicus | reverse complement strand
GCTACACATGGCTGTAATAAAAAGGATATAGAAATTACAAGCTAGCATGGATTGCACATTTAGAAAAATGGAAAGTGTGCTCCCATCCAAGATGGAGGTTTAGAGTTTTGTGCCTCTGGCAAAGCACAGACCCACCAGTCGAAACAAAACACACATATTAGTACAACAAGCAGAGAAAACCTAACCTGTTATGTTGGCTCCAACCCATAATCTAATTGTGATGCATTAAACCAACCCAGGCCTGAATTGTTCCATATTTGTCCCAGGTTAGCTTTGAGTCCACAATCTGAATTGTTTGCAGCTCAGCAGCTTTAAAGATAATGCTACCAGTGCTCAGTGGAAAAACTCCCAATCTTCAAAGTGTGGGCTAACGGAGGGCAAAAAACAACCATCACTACTGGCTGAACGTGTCTTTCATTCAGCTTTTGAAGACAAACTGTTTGTCATGCTACAGAAGTCTCCCATTTTTTTAGTGACGATTCTCTCACAAGGCATCTGGGAAACGTCTTTGCAAGTCTTCATTATTAATGATGTCCTGTTTTTATCTGGTTCCTGGTCCAGTTATGGATCTTCCAAACAAAATGACAAGTGGAGAAATTCTTTACTGTTATGAAAACAATATATATATGGCTTTCATAGAGCTTCTGACTAGTACTCAAGCAGAACTATTTGCTCTTTTTTTCTGCATATGTGTGGATTGTCAGACAAAGTGGGATAAAACTACTCAGAAGTAACGTTTCATATAATTAGGATTCTCACATACCAATAATAACTCATGATAAAGCCATGTGATAGACTCCAGAATTAGAGTTCTTGCATGCAAACATGTAAGAATGATGCATGTAGGGCTAATGCAGCGCTACTGTTAGCTTCTGCATTAATATGAAGACTTTGATTTTAAGTCTGTCATTTTTGCCTCTTCAGTCTTCTCTAGCAGGTAGCATTTTCCTCAACATCTCCACTTTTTAAAACACAAAATATTTCCAAATGTTTGAGCAAAGTTTAGTTTCGAGTTTAGTTGTCGCATGCCTCCAACTCCAGCGGTAATGGATGAAAAATCGTAATATTTGACGTGACCCTGCAGTCATTCAGGTGTTCTTTTCCCACAAGCTATTCACAGCAACATAGCATTGAAATCTAAAAAGCTGCTATTCTTTCTGTCAGATTAAAAAATGTTCATAATGTTCCTTTTATGATTTCTGACAAAACAAGTTCGAAAACAAATCCTGAAAGTGAATTTTCATCTACCGGTATGAAAGGCTCTTTATTATGACACTGTTAAACTTGCCTTTGTCAGATCAGGGCATCGCTCATAGGAATTCACACCCTTTTTGTATGTATAGTCATATAGGAAGAAAAAAAATGTGGATATATTAAATTGGACGGAATTATTATTATAATTTTTTTTTTATTTCAATGCGGGCGACCTTGTACTCCAGAGGATGATTGAACTGACTACAGCGAGAGCGCTCTAAGCAAGGCACTCAGCGTTTCCGGGGACGGTGACTAACATCTGTAACTGTACATCTACATCTCTGTAGATGTACAGAGAGGCTAAATAAAGGTTAGGAACTATAATGTACATTTTAAAAGGTACAAGCTTCTGCAGTGTTTTAACACAGCAGACAAGTAGAGCAGCTGCTTCGCCTTATGCACCTCCATCTCTTACACTCTTAATTGCTGTTTTCAATTCATCCTCCCTTTCTTAATCATTCCTGCACTTCACCCGTACTTTGATACGCCGCCTCAGATCTTCACCTCCACCCACGCTCCTCTTCTTGAAAGCCTTCATCCTTGAGTTTTCATCTCTGTCTCCGCCGAAACTTATCCCCGCTCGTCTGTCGTTTTCCTGTTTTCGTCCCTCCTTGTTCGTGTCTTCTCGATGTCCATCGTTGCCACTTTCTCTCTCTGTGCCATTTCTCTCCTCCGACGCTCTCTCAACCCTTCACTAATCAGTGTCTTATTCTTTACAGATACTTTTTTTACAGCTGAAGGAAGAAAAAAAAGAAAGAAGGCAAATCGTCTCCACTCTCCGACTCTTTATGGTCCATCTCAGGTGGAGTTCACACGCTGCCGAGGGATGTTCAGATCACATCAAATCTGAATCAAACGTCACCCCTGAGGCCAGAATAGGCAGATTTGTATTAAAAACTGCTTGAGCACACCGGGAAAATGTCAGGGCTCGCAGTCTGGAAAAGCTATACCGCCACATGCTCTGCTCATTTTATGGGGTGACGGGAAAATGTCAGGTGAAAGATTAGACAGACTTGGGGACCTGACCAATTGCTCTCATTTTCGAGCAAAGATGTAATTATTGTTGTAGGTGTCACTAAGAACAAGAAAAAAAAATGTTATGACCAATGTTGGTTGTAGCTGTTCTGAAGGTAATTCATGAGAGGATTGTGTTTGAATTTAGCTAAAAAGGTGAAAGGTAACTAGGCTAACATTCTCAGTTAACAGCAGAACATCATCAGTAATGTTGACTATTAAAAAAAATAATCCAAGCCATACTATAAATGTGTTCTTGTAAAAGTAAGTAAACCTGTTCAGTTTTTTTTTTTTGTCCATTTGTAACCGAAAGAATTCACTTCATTGTCTTTCATTTGGAGTTTATGTGACAGATAAATGCAAAGTGACATGGAAGCAGAGGCGTAGTTACCAAGCCTTAAGACTACTGTCTCATTTCAGAAGCTATGCTTCCATCCAACTGTCATCCGAATTTTAAGGAAACTTTTCAAATGTTTCAGAATGCACATTAGGAGCGTTTCCATCTACCTGTTTGGAGCGAACCAACCAGGTTAAACATGGCATAATTTCGTCAGATGTTGACGCTACACATGGCTGTAATAAAAAGGATATAGAAATTACAAGCTAGCATGGATTGCACATTTAGAAAAATGGAAAGTGTGCTCCCGTCCAAGATGGAGGTTTAGAGTTTTGTGCCTCTGGCAAAGCAAAGACCCACCAGTCGAAACAAAACACACATATTAGTACAACATGCAGAGAAAGAGATGCAATGATTTGGAATCAATATCCTTGTACATGATCACATAAGAGCGACCTTTGTTAGTATGCTAGGTAACTGCTTACTGTTCTGTAATTAGAAGGAAAAATAAAATGGGATTTTGAAACATTTTTATATAAAGCACCTTTCCCTCTGTGGATGATGCTGTAGGAGCAATGAGACTGAATGGAAGAGAAGAGATTGTACCTGGCAGCACCTTATGGATATACAGTATATAATTATAGTAGTGAGATATATTTTCCTGCATTCAGCTCATCAAAGCCTTACAAGCACTGGGGAAATGCTTTTACGGACTTCTGCTGCTTTTCTTGCTAAATGAATGAAAAACAGGCTGCTTTAGAAAACAAGCAGCCCTTAGCAAAAACTCCTTAGGATCAAAAAGAGGGATGACTCCATTTTCCCAAAACTGAAAATGCTCAGATACCCAGCTCTTTAGAAATAGATGCCACCCTAAGCCCGTTATTTCACCGTTTTTACCATTTTCACTAAATTAAACATGCCGTTTTTAACTTTCGCAGAGCCAAAAGCGCTTTGATGACATGCATTTTCTGAAATCAAGGGTTGCGATATTGCTAGAGCTATGACATGAATGTCCTCTTTGCCACAATTAGGTTTGATTTGGCATGTTGTGCCTCCAGGCTATAATCACACATGATGCATTTCTATCACTGGTAGGGGAAACTGGGAAAGGGGGGAGTGTTTTGTAGTTGTTTTGAATGAGTTTGAAGCACTTTGCATTCTGCTTTTATGCTCCTGGCACCTCTCATTTATCCACTTATGTGGCTCCGCTTTTATTGAGGAAGCACCTGCACTCTGAGGCAAAAAAATGACCACGCTTTGATGGAGCTCCAAGGTAAAAAGGACCGTGTTTCACTTCGTTCAAAAACAACTTTGATTGTCCAAAAAAAAAGTTTCCTGCAGTTGTTCCAGCGCCTGATACTTCAGCACACATAACGCAAGGTGAGAAAATAAGTGTCACGCTGCAGCTGAAATAGATGCTAAGTTTGTCTATTTTCTCCTTAGATTAGCTAATTACATTATGTCTTCTGTGACTTGTTTCCTAGCAACAGCGAAGGGACAGTTTGAGCACATCTGCCTGTGGAAAGCTTTTTCAAAATCAAGGTCTTCAATTGTGCCTTGTTAAATGATGTGGAATAAAACAGAAGCAAAGACAAAGCAAACAACAGAAAGAACAAAAGTAGGAATATTATGACACAAGAAAGTAGCATGAACGACTGAAATGTGGTCCCGGCTCGCTTTGAGTACGGAGGACGGCTGATAAATATGCCGCTGCTCTCTCACACGTTGACGCACTGCTGGGCTTTGAGCGGGAAATGTCAGCTCTCAGGACGGTCAATATCTGATAACCTTTTTAAGCTTGATCAGAATGTTTAACACCAGCCGCCAGGACAGACATCACTTTAATCAGTACTCGTAGAAATGTTCAGGATCTACTTCAAAATATGACAAAACTCAACTAAACGGTTTACATTCTCGGAGATAAGACGTTATAACGGCGATCTGGTTCTGAGACATGAAAGATGTCAGAGGATGACTTCTGTTCTCTAGAACACGTTTTTTGTTTTTTTTACAATGGCATAGAACACTCACACTAAAACTGTGCTTTTAAAACAGACACCTCTTTAGGTGTCTGATTTCAAATCAGCACATTGAGGCTGATCATACAGTGGAGGATTAGGGCCAGACTGAGATTTTATTTTGAAATTAGAGTGAAGTGATAAAATTATGAAGGGAAAAAAAAAGTTGTTTAATAATAACAGAGCTTTGATAAATTATCAAGAGCTGATGTGACAAGCTCAACAAGTTTATGGAGTATTGTTGAAGTGTCGCCTTGATTCTTTCCACCATGTTTGAGAAATCATTTAATCTCTTGGGTAACCATTCAGCTGTGCTTAAAGCCTGGGTGGATCTCGCTCCCAGCTCTTCCTCTGAGCTGCTTCCAAGCTTCCAAATGTCTGCCTCATACAGCAGCTCTCCCCCAGGACTCGCCTGATCACCCATGAGGCCGATCTCTGCCCATCACCTGGATTGGCTGTTAATTTTTCGCTTTAGGTATAAATGATACTATGTGATCTGGCAAAATTTAAAAAATGATCAATACTTACAGGCAAAATATAGCTGCTATTCAGTCAAAAGGACAACTGAAAAACCTGCAATCAGTGAAATAACATTTAACAGTAAAGCTCTCAACAGCTTAAATTATACATGTGTCAAATACAACAGTATTTGTTTGAAAAAAGTAATTTATGTACATTAAAAAGTAAATCTAATCTTACAGGCAGATTCCACGTTGATTCTGGTTATCTAATAATGTGGTCGAGTTCAGTTTATTCATATTGTTTAAAAAGTTATCGTGGTGATAAAACTCAGCAGATTTCATGGCGTCATTGACATTCTCTCCTTCTGGACGAGCTAATAGTGACAACCCACCACCTACTGTCAGAAACGCTCTGCATATTAATGCTATGTTTTGTGTGATTTCCAACAATGAATATGACTATTGTCATACTACAAAATCCTAATAAAAAAATAGTTGCATTTGATTTAAAAGTATTTGCTACAAAAATTTGTTTTGTGAAGTGGTTAAAAAAATGATTTGCTATTTATGATTTATAATCTACTACAACTAAAATTCATCCCAGCAGCCTTGAATGTCCAAGTTAATGCGCAGAGCAGAAACCATCTTCACCACTGCAGACTCGGTAAAGAAAAAATGACGTATCAAGTAGCATTGTGCCCAGCTACTTCATGTAATCACTCAAGGAATTTGAGCTTCTCAAGCTGCAGTTTCTTTTGAATATCTTTTGAGCTTAGATATGCCTATTTAAAATAATTATTGGAATAGGCAAATCTATGATCATTTGGTTACTTTTCACAGAAAAATCTACAAAGATGTACATTTGTGAATAGGTTGGGGTGCAAAGTACAACTTAGCTTAAGCACTGTCTGATTCAGTTTCAGTGTTCTCTTGTCTTCATACCTACCACAATTTACAGTAAATCTATTGAACATGAAATAAAGTTTAGCTGTCGTATGCCTCTTTTATCCACCTTATAAAAGAGGCTTGTTTGTTTCAAATAGATTTTATACTGAAACATTTTTCTAAAGGGAAATGATATGCCAGACTATTTCAGATGATCCATGCTCTTATTACATCCCAAATGGATTATTGTGACTTTTATATGATGATGCCTGCCTTGTATGCTAACTAAAAGGTCTAGACATATTTTTCTGCCTTTCACTGCCTCCCTGGTTACTTTAAAATTGATTATAAAGTTTTGTTGATGATCTATAAGGCACCAAATGGACAGGCTCCTGGCTCCTCCAGCAGTCTTATGCGTCCTCTTGATACCCTTAGGTGTAATGCTCACTCGCTTTTAGGCCTTGTCTTTTGTATGTCATTTTGTCTTTCTCCATATATTCTTTACTATATTCTTTTTTTTTTTTTTGTCTTGGTTTTCTCAATATTAAAAAAAGTTGTCTGAGATTTTTTTCTGAGACAAGTTCCATTAGCCTGGTAAAAACCGGGTCCTGAGAAACAGTTCCTTCCTGGAGGCGTGGGCTCTACTAAGGTTTTACATTTTATCCATGACATATAGAATGTACCAGTTTGACACTCTGAAGTTCACTGGAAATCACCTGTGCTGTAAACAACTATCCTCCACTGCAGAAATTAGTGCCAAGATTAACTGTTCATGTTAATTCACTATTTGTGAGCATGACCAGCACGGACTGAACGGCTTTGTTTACTTCCTTCACTGCCATTGCTAAAACTACAGGCAGACTACAATTCTAAAACAGCGCAGAAATTCAACTTTACCATTCACAACGTGTATTTCTGTTTGCTGATTGGCCCGGTCATAAATCGACGTGAGAGAATCTAAGTCAAGGGGAGGAAGTCCAGACTGTGCTGGAAGTGAGATATTTTTTCAGGCAGAATTGCCCAGGAAGGCGATGGCCAGGCTAGTTCCATGTATGTGTTTGCTAGAAATCAATCTTGCATGTTGCTGGACCAGACATGTAGACAGTCATCTCTAAATTTGCACTCTGTCTCAGCCGGTCCGTTGACCATATAATTGTGCAATTTGGAATTGCGAAAATAAATTTGCCTAATGAAAATGCCAATTTTGAAAAAAACTGGAGTTTTTGTGCCATTCAGCAGCCAAAACTGAGTATACAACAAATAAAGCTCTCTAGTATGTAAAGCGTATGATATGCATGCATTATACAAATGCTAAATAAACAGGAATGCTTACTTTGTTCGGCGATAATATAAAATCATTGAATTGGATTATTAAAGCTAAAATGTGTAGCAAAACCTGATGCAAACAGTGATCGACACAAACATACTGACAGCAACTCCTGCTATCCCTCAGTCTGCTTCTGTGGTGTAAGCAAAAAAAAAAAACAAGCACACTTTCATACCCGCTCATGCTTTAAGGGCCCCTCCTCTCCTTCTCCATCATTAATGCCCAGCTGATGTCTGATGCTCTGCGAATGATCAGTCCCTGGGCTTCAGAGGCTTCATATGTGTCTGCTTAGTGGGGATACTGATTCATACTCACACCCAGTGATTGACATTTTACTGAGGCTAATGAAGGAGACATCTCAGTGGGACCAGGCTAATAAACCCATTGACAGCAGTAGCAGAATGAGTTATTTAACACCTTTGATCTTTCCAACGAGAGCCAACAGCCCTTTGAGCGCACTCTTAAGTTCAGTTTGAATCTTAACATTTCCAGCTTCCTAAAAACATTGAGTTTCAGGAAATATCAGCTGAATTATCAATTATGGCTTGTTGTTACGTCAAAATCACAGAGCTCAATTGGTCGAGCTCTGTTGTGGCATTACAGATCAGTGATGTGGGTAATCTGTGATGCCAGTCAATGGCAAACTGTCAGATGTTGGCAGTCCTTGACTGTACAGCTAAAACAATGCCATGTCCGATTTAAAATGAGGACACATGGGCTACCTCAAGCACTTTGTTGCATTCCTCAGCGGCATTTGGACAAGAAATTTGTTGGCCAATCAAACTGAATGCTATAGTGAAAATCAGTTCAGGAATGTTGTTCTTTCACAATGTTTTTCAAAGCCATTGAAACAAAATGCAGGTAGGCAACACAACAGGATGACCAAGCTCCTAGTCCTCAGCTCTGTTTGTATATTGTGGGTTTTCAAAAGCCCTCTTAGGCTCAGTGCCATATCAAATCTCTCACACTGATTTACATAATAATCCTTAATATCATGGCTACCTCTGATTTTTCAACCACTGTTAGGTCATTCATAATCCCACTGAATCCCCATAATCATTACCTTCACTTGACACACCCTAAAGACCAGTTGGATTCACCTCTAGCACAAGGCCACATAAAACTAGACCAAGTCTTAGATTACTGCAAAGAGCCTCTATCTTTCTGTCTGTCCTGCAAAGACTGAGGCCCAAACCACACTGCTGGAGTCCAATTTTTCACAACCCAAACAGATTTCTACATGACACTGCATCTGACACAACATTCCCTCTTTGGACCATCATACTCACAAGACCATGTACCGGAAACCCGGCCAGCATCTTTAATTTTTGTTGTTATTTCCCAAAGCAGATGCATTTTACTTGTCCACCATTTCTCACTTCCTCTCTCAATCCTGACATTCCTGTCAGTTAGCTGTGAAACTCCAACCAAGACAGACATTTTGGTCAAACAGTCAGAGAAGTAGTCACAAAGAATTGCTAGCGGTCTGCGAGACTCCATTGACTTTAACATGTTCTAATTGCTGCGTACATTGTCCCACCTAATTTTCTATTGCATCGGATGCCAAAACAGATCGGGGATGTTTTGGGCCTTAAACTCCTCCGCCCAAGCCCTGTCCCAACATTAAGGTGTCAATCATCAGAACGCAAGGACTGTAAATATTTCCCTGTTATCACAAATTGCTAACAGTTTCATTTGGTCATATAATTTTCATGAGGTCCTTTAACCAAACACTTGCCAAAGACTTAACGTTTCCCAAACATTCTCCATTTAGTCATATTTGTTCCCAAGTAAAAAGTGTTTTCAGACATGTAAGCATTTGTTGCAGTGACAACAGATTTAGAGACATAAATTCTTCTCTAACGTTGACAACATACATGTGAATCAGAGTTGGACGAAGGTTTTTTAGCAAGAAAAAGTTGAAGATAAAGAGAGCACGAGAGAGATAGAAGGATGAAGAGTCATGAAAGAGAAGAGGGAGAAGGATGTGGGGAAGGGCGGCCAGATCAAAGCTGTTTTTCTCACTTTGTGCAGCGCTTGATTTCTACCAGCAGGAGGTTGTGTGATGCGAGCTGCCTCATCCTCAATCAAACCTCTCCAGCTTTGGTGTCATTGAGGGAGATTCACTGTCCCTC
The DNA here is from genome assembly GCA_903067095.1 of Girardinus metallicus. Classification (NCBI taxonomy): domain Eukaryota; kingdom Metazoa; phylum Chordata; class Actinopteri; order Cyprinodontiformes; family Poeciliidae; genus Girardinus; species Girardinus metallicus. The sequence continues at coordinate 6,839 of CAEGAE010035431.1, read as the reverse complement.
CCTATGTTGGGTACTGTACATCCCAACCACGGTGCCAGCACACCCGGACCGCTATGGAGACGGGGTGAGCTTCCATGTCCTTCCATCCTCAAGTTTTGTAATCTCTGCCATTTCTTGAATTTTATCCCCTCAATACTTACCCTTTCTTGTCTTTCAGTCTTTTCTCTTTTAATTTTTTATCATAAAATCAATGTTCTTTTTTTCTTCTTACCAGGAGTACTTTTTGTCTTCCAAGGACTTTCTTTGCAGCCTGACAGTTCCAGAATAGCAGAGGTGGGAGTGTTTCTTATAAAACTTAAGTGTGAGTGTGTATGGGCTTGGGAAGAGGGAGGGATGATTAAAGCTACTTTTACTTGTATGCTCCACTGAACCACTCTTTATTTCTCTTTCTCCATCTTCCACGCATTTTTATTCACTCTTACTTTTTCTCTTCAGACCACATGGTGCAGCAGGCCTTGAAACAGATGAGCTTTTTTTCCACATTTTCTTTAAAAAAGATCAAGTCAGGGCGGCGAGAAAAAGAGTGGACTCTAATAAGCTGCCTACATATCACAGTGGAGGTTGAGGTTTGTGCTGCACTGGCAGAATGATTAAAAGTTACCTGAGCCAAATGAAACGCCACGCTGCCCCAGATTCAGCCCAGCTGAATGTGAGGTGGCCTTTTTCTCTAAGCCAGCGGAGTTTAATTAAAACACAGTCAAATGAGATTTTGTCACAATAAGAAATGATAATGGTTTGGCTAACTGATGGAGCCTTATCTGTTCTCATTAGCCACTCCCTTGATAGCAATCTTGTAATGGAGGAGTCCATCGCTTCATCTCATTTGGGAAGACTGAAGAGGAGAGGAGACGAAAGGAAAGCGATGGTGAACAGGAAGTGGAAAACAGGAACTAATGCGGTTAGGGAAGTGCTAACGCTTTGAGAGTCATCATGCCTGGAGGCTAACAGTAAGAGCATCATCACTCAGGTTCTGTAAATGATAAATCACCAAACCTCCAGTTGTGATCATACACTTTGCTTGACAGTCATTGTTCAAGATTCATTGTCCAGGCCAGGGATTCCTAAACTTCATCGTGCTATCACCCCCCGAAACAGCAAAATACGTAAAGAAAAATTACTGTTTAGAATGTTTTTCTCACTTTTATTAATTACATAATAATTTTTACATTTGTTTAGCATAGCTGCCTCATACCTTTAGATTTTTAGTTGGCCACGAGTTCTTAGGATTTTTAGCAGCAACTCTCTTGGACGGTTCCTTCTGTCTTTTTCTTGACAGAAATTTTTCCATTTTGACCTTGATAGCTATGCTAGCTTTAGGAGCGTAGCAGCTTGATAAAAATGACTATCAGTTTGAAAGATAAGCATGAAAAATAACATTGCAATAAGTTACTTTCATTTACATTTTATATTATAAATTATAAGCCAAGGGCTGTGAATACTTTACTGATGTACTGTATGCTTTGTTTAGCAGGTTTGTCACCATGACCAGAACAACTACAGCATCTCAGGCTCTGGTGAAAGAAAATATTCAGTCAAACTGCTAAAAATAGTTTTCTTGACACCTGAAGGATGTTGGTGTAAAAACTAAGTCTGCAGTTTTCATGGTATATTGAATTGGTTTCAAAGAGGAAAAAATGTGATATTCCATACTAAAAAAAGATCTAAACAAGAGACTGGCCTGACTGTAATCTGTGTGAACAGTTTATGTATGAACACATTTTTGGAACCTACACCTTAGTTTTTGTGATTACCTTTCTGTCTGCATCTCTAAACCAGAGGTAAAGAACCTTCACCTGTTGGTGTGGGGGTGTGACATCTGGTGAGGGGGGCAGACAAACTATTTAAGCTGTTTTTTGTGAAACATTTACATAAATACTGTTGTTTGCTGTCTGAGTTGCCTGTAAACTATATTTACCATCAAATATATTCATGCAACTTTCGGCATAATCATAGAAGGTCATTAGATCGTATTTAATAATAAATACTTTAGGGTATTATAGAGGAGTGCTTGCAAGGTCAATGTGACAAAACTATTACAAAATACGTGTAGGTCTCTGGATGGATCAGTTGTTAGAGAACCTGCACCATGAACAGAGGCTATAACCCTTGAAACAATTTATTGAAGAATATATTTAATGTAACAGATGAGAGCGAAGGTGAAAAGCTTCTGATTTTATTTAACAGCTCTGTGTCTTGTTGCAGGCTTATCGAGGTTTTCTTCTCCTGTCACATAACTGAAAGCTCTTTTGAATTTCTATTTCTTGGTACAGATAAAAACCCCACAAACTATCAAACATGTCAAGCTAAAGTCTTAGGGTGTGGTGAGGTATGTGCAACATCTCCTGGGATGCTTCACTGAAAGCACTCACACAAACAGATTGAGGCATCACAAGGTCTGTGCAGGCAAACCGCCATAATGGAACAAAACACTTAGACCCTTGACAGTGCACTTGGGATTAGTGTTTGGATTTCTGCTCATTGAGAGAATGGCTCTGCATGAACACATGGAGGGATACTTAAGCCTGTGACATTGGGTAAATATGTGAAGGACAAGGAGATGCAAACTGCTAAGAAACCAAGAGAAGAAAAAAACATGCAAAGAGATGCATTTTGGGAGACCAGAGGAAGAGAAACTTTTTTTTTTTTTTAAATAGCTGGATAGTCTATAGGGCACCATTTGTAAAGTTACACAGGAAAAAGCACAATATTCCGATTTATTTAGCCAGCGAGTCAGTCACATTTTCACCATGCTGTTTATACTTTTATAAATGTCGTTTTGTTCCAAAATAAATTTTTAGTCTAAATGTTTAGCTCCAAATTAAACATATAGTTTGTTAAATAAATATTTAGTTCCAAAGCAAATGTTTATTTTCCAAACTAAATTCATGTCAACATTGACTTCAAGGCCAATTTGTTTTGTGAAAGTGTGAATGTTGAACACAGCTGGCTTACGCTAACCACTTAGCATGTAGAAAACCTGTTCTCCAGTATGAAGTAAAATAAATAAAAAAACTGTACAAATGTCATTGTAATTATTCATATTTTTACCATAACCACCTTAGTCTTTAGTCTCTGAAAGAGGTTCAGTGAAGTTTGGTCAGTTTGTAAAAGAACTCAAAATGGCGGCAAGTTGCCCAACAAACCGTGCTACATTTACAGATCTCTATTACAGAAGTAATTTAGATGGAATTGAAGAATTAAAGAAGTAAGATTTATGTAATATTCTTATCTTAATTCAGTTTTAGAGATTCATTTTGTTTTTCATTTTTAGTTCTGGGTTCTCTGTGGGAATTTGTATTCCAAAAGAAAAGGTTACCACAGCAACAGCCTGAGGTTAAGATCGTCTTCAAAAGTCTGGTTATATTGTAGTTTAAAAGGTGTGTGTGTCTGCGTGGGCGTGTGCAAGTGTGTGTGAGTGTCAGTGAATATGTCCTCCTAGTCTATGCCTGTGTGTGTTTTTCGGTCTTTGCTTTTAGATGTGTGTTGTTGTGGGAAGTCATTTTGTCCTTTTTGCTTTTAAATGGGTTTCTGACTAATAGAAATAACATTTCAACATAATTACATACAATCTTCATTGTAAACAAAACATTGAATAGGAGTTTGATGTTCAAGAAGCGGCTCATGTATAAAAGTACAAGCATTTATAAATATAAATTGTCCAGATGTGTGATAATTTGCGTAAACATAAGCATATGCGCAGCGTGTGCTTCAGTCTTCCCTGGTTTTCCCCTTTTCACCTGAACGTCTTTGAGCAGCTGATAAGAATAAGAATAGAGAATCTGCACAAAGAGAAGATTGCAGACATACAAAGGTCTCTTGTTTGGTCTTATTTTACATACTCATATTCTGAGACTCCTCCATCACGACTGAGATAATCATTTTGCTTTGTACCCACCTCAATATGAAATCACATTTTTCAAAACATGCTGCAAAAGGACCTGGGGGGGCAAGAAGGGGGAGCAGCTGGGAGGAGAGTGAGAGGAGAATACAGGGAGGGAAAATAAAAATAATTGTTAGAATTCTCTATCATTATGGGATTTTCATACCAAAAAAAAACCTATTATGGTGTTTGCTGCATGATTACATGTTGTGGAGTGAGTGTCATCGTGTGCGCGGATGCGTGATAGGTGTTGTTCTTTAGACGAGGTAATTAGAGGTAATTACAATGTGACTGTATCCTCCACCGGCTCTGCTGCTGCTGAATGAGTAGCAGGAGAAGACGGTCCGCTCTCCATCCTCTGACTTGTGTTTCATATCTTAACGGCCCCACCAGGCCGGCCCCGCCAAGCCGGCCCCGCCAGGCCTGCCCCGCCATGGCGGCCCAGCCAGGCCGGCCCCGCCAGGCCTGCCCCGCCATGGCGGCCCAGCCAGGCCGGCCCCGCCAGGCCTGCCCCGCCATGCCGGCCCCGCCAGGCCTGCCCCGCCATGCCGGCCCGCCAGGCCTGCCCTGCCATGCCTGCCCCTCCAGGCCTGCCCTGCCACATCAGCCCCACCCTGAGCATCAAAAACAGCTGTAAACCAAGAATAGGAGGAACGGAAGGATTGTGAACGGGAAGTTTGATTTTGTAGAGCATTGTAAGAAAAAAGAACAAAATAAAATTTAGATTATCACCTTAAAATTTTGAGAATAAAGCCATAAAAATTAAAATAGTCATAATATTCCAAGAATAAAGTTTTAGTATTACAAGAATAAAGTTGTACATCTCCAGAACCCATAATGCTGTTGTATGTCGTTCAAAATGTTATAAATGAAAAATCAAAATAAAAAAAAATTGTACAAGAATAATGTCATAATATTATGAGGATAAAACTTATCTTGCATTATTCTCATAATTTTATTTCTTTATTTATTTTCTTAGCATGGCTCTGATACTCTATATTGACAGTTTCAACAATTGTATAAAAACATATTTTTGTAAAAGTTACATACTGTAGCTTTAAATGTAATTGAACATGTGTTCTTTTAAGTTGTATTCATCTCAAATTATGATTAAATGTGTAACTAAACTTAATCAGTGTAGAAAAGTAATTCTAAAATTGCACTTCTGTATTGTACCGTTTTATTAAACTTAGCTGCCACAGCAGTCTTACTTTAAACTTTAATTGTCCAGAATAAACACTTTAGAAGTAGACAAGGATAGAAAGTTCAATATTTGGGCAAATCAATGATAGACACTGATTGCACATGTCATTAAATCACAGTTTGGAGTTCGTAGAAACTTTTTTATGTTAAAGTAAAAAAGGGGTATTCTCTGCCTATGTATCATCATTCCCTAAACCATGCATCGTCTTGTCTGGATGTATGATGACATCTTTTACTTCCATGTTCTTTTAAATCAGAAAACATAGAAATAAACTCCTAGACGTAAACAATCGACATTTCTTTGTTTTCCTGCATCATCTTCGCCTGTGGAACTGAGAAGCTAGAAGAATAAAGTCTTTCATAAAGTTTCTCTGTAAACGCAGAGAAAAACCTGTTTTCTGTGTTGATAACTAATCCTCATCAGGAGAGATTCAGTACAGTTGAACAAAACTGACAGAGACATGATCTGATAATAGGCACAACAGCAGACTGAAATACTCTGTAATGACTATTGATTTGCATGAGGAGCAATTTGAAGCATTGCTTGGTGTTTCATTATTTTTTCTTCACAAGAAGAAATTTTGCTAATCAATGTGAAACAATATTTTTGCTACAGAGTTAGCTATCAGCATATGTGAAGAAAATAAAATAGCTTTAAAGTTTTTGCTTCTATCTGTAAGACATTTGGTTAATTGTAATTAGAATAACAGCAAAAGCATTTTAACAACAAAAATAAAGAACATTTACCTCCTTTATAAACCCCATGATTCTATCAACTGGTTTTTCAGGATTGTCATGTAAACAAGCAGTTTCTAACTGATCATTTGGGAATACCAGTTATAATACATAATTTTCAATTATCTGAAAAAATTGCACCAAATAAAATACTTATTTCAATATTTACTTGTTTTCTAATTATGACATAGTATCAGACCCACGGCAGAAAAAAAAAAGTTGCGAGAATAAAGTTCCTTGACAATAAAGTCGTATTATTATGAGAATAGTATTATGAAAATAAAGCCCTACATAACAATCCAACTATTTTAATATTTTTATGACTTTATTTCTGTATGATCTTATTCACATAAGATCACTTCGTTCTCATAATTTTATAACTATTTTTGTGATTTTCTTTATAATTATTTTTTCCCTAATACTCCGTTATCTCTAACACTTTTATTTGTATTGAAAAAGCAGGCAGGGAAGGAAAGAACACACCGATGAATTATTATTGATCATATTCTTTTTTGCGAAGTGAAGACCTTCGACTTGATTCCTCGTCTGTTTGCAACTGATGGGAGATAAATGCTTAGAACAGATAAATATGTGGATGAGCCAAAACTTTGTCCAGCTTAACAAAAACAAAACTGAAGTTATTATTTTTGGACCTAAAGAGGAGCGATCTAGAGTTATAGATCTAGAGTCAATGCACAACTTCAGTCATTACAACTAAAACCTAGCGATCAGGCCCGAAACCTGGGAGTAGTGATGACCTCTGACCTGAACCTTCAGAACCACATAAAGACAGTTACAAAGTCGGCCTTCTATCACCTAAAGAACATCTCCAGGATTAGAGGACTGATGTCTCAGCGAGATCTAGAGAAACTCATCCATGCGTTTATCTTTAGCCGCATTGATGCAACAGCATCTTCACAGGTCTGTCCAACAAATCAATCCTCCAGCTGCAGCTGATCCAGAATGCTGCTGCTGGCGTTCTCACTAAAACCAGGAAGATAGAGCACATAACCCCAGTTTT
>CAEGAE010035422.1:0-23468 GCA_903067095.1 Girardinus metallicus | reverse complement strand
AAAGCTGTATGTTAATTTTCCATGTTTTTACGCAAGTAGGCTTCTTCCTTTGCTTCAATGTTCTTTCATAGTGTCATCATTTAATAACACCCCCTCTAATTTTTTTCTTTATTTTTTTCAAGGTGGTTAGTTGGAGCTGCTGTTATCAACGCCTTCTACTCAGCCAACTTAAATGAAATAGGTATCAAATAAGCATTGGGAATTAAGTTCAGCCATAAAACATAAAGCCTAACCTATTTGGAAATTTAAAAATCCTTTCTCCGTCTGTAGTGTTTCCTGCTGGTATCCTTCAACCCCCTTTCTTTCACAAAGGCCAGCCTAAATCTCTCAACTATGGTGGAATTGGCATGGTAATCGGTCATGAGGTTACGCATGGCTTTGATAGCAAAGGTAGGATTTTTCTACTTCATTGTTCTTCCTTACAGTTTTGCTGGATTACATTAGTCTGTGAACAGATGGATTTCCCCCCTGTAACTGGTACCACTTTAGAGAAGAGCTTTGTTGCACCTTATTATACCTCTGGCCTCAGGATGTGGTACTTGCAATTGTACTGTAATTTAAATTATTTTCCACCTCAGGTATGTCATCTGCATTATTTACACATAACAAATTCTAATATCTTACAATAATTTTTAGCCATAAGAAGCTTACGGTTTCAAAACGACAAAATTCCGTCATTCTTTTTTAGTTGTATGAACCACTGCACTTCCACAAGGGGAGTGCAGTGGTTTCTTCTGGCTGTTTGGACCATAGAGGAACATGTTGCCCTTTGTTACACGTTACTCCATGCTCCCTGTCAGCTACATTTTTCACTTTATTACAAGAAGAACAACGTGGGGGAAAAAATGCTAGAAAAGAATCTCATTTAGGCAACACAGTTTTTAGAAGTTGGTGCAACACAACATAGCCTCTCAAATTGATACAAAATTTAACGGTATTGTATCTATAAATTAAAATTTGCAAATGGTGTCATACCTTTATCATTCATTATTTGATTGCTTTTGCAGTATAAATAAATGTTAATATTCCCATCCCTAACTCCCATACATCTGTTCTGTGTCTCTAGGTCGTATATATGACAAGGATGGCAATCTGAAGGACTGGTGGACTCCTCATTCTACTCAAAAATTCGTGGAACTCTCAAAGTGCATCGCTAACCAGTATAGCAACTTTTCCTGGGACCTGGCTAATGGTCTACATGTATGTTCACTAGGGCTGTTGTAAACGAATATTTCAGTAATCGAGTAATCTATCGATTATTCTTACAATTAATCGAGTAATCGGATAAAACAATTTCTAAAATAAAATATTGGTAAATCTTGCATAACAGCAGTGTTACTATCAGATATCAATATCAGTCCAATTTTTTTTATATTTGAGCATCTATTTTTTCTATATTTGAGCAACAGTTACTTTTTTGTAGTTTAGAAAATTAACCTGTAACAATAATGGCTCGCTTTCTAAGTTAACCCGAAGAAAAGTTATACAAAATTTTGAAATTATATTAAATTTAATAATGAAGAGATAAGCTCACAAATACGCTTATAAAAAATGTCTATGATCCAGCTTTTAGTTTATGTTTTCATCTTCAGTGAGTTTAATAGATGAACTCTCACCTTGCCCCAAACCTGTCAAGCTTTGGGTTTGAGAATACGGGAAATGTCGCCTGGAGTGGGGGGTGGGGGGCGGAAGATAGATTAGAGGCGAATGAACGAACCTAAGATGGAGGTGGAGGCGAGGAAATAGACCGGGGGGAATGACGAACGAACAAACCTAATGTGGGGAGGGGACACGACCGGTAGACCAGGGGACTAAAGTAAGAACGGGGGGAGGGGAACAATACGGGATATTTACGGCACTTCGTTCGTCACTCTATCAGAAACTCATCTACCTGCCATGTACGATGCTTTCCGCCACCCGTTTGTTCCGACCGGGATCTGAAATTTATTGTGCGGCTCGTCCGTAAAGTTACACTTACGGACCATCACCTAATCAGCCGCCCGCCGTGTTCAGTCTATCTGCTCACCTTTATAAATAATTCCGCAGAGCTCTTCCTGCCGCTCGCTTTCAACCAGCAGCTCAACAACTCAGAGGCGGAAGTCAGAGCTCCGCGCAACGCAAGTAATGTTCCGGGTGGAACACGGTGCGCTAAAAAATAAAAGATCAATTAAACAAGCTTCGAGGCAGGTACATTTTCCTCGAGGAATTTTAATAATCGAGGTACTCGAATCATTCGAGAAGTCATTTCAGCCCTAATGTTCACTTGTTTTTTTTTTCCTCCTTTTTTGGAACATTATGTTAAAAATTTCAATTAACCTCACTTTCATTGATGTTACCAGAATTCTTGTTGCCTTTGCCAGCTAATCCATCTGTCATTTTCAATCTTTCTTCCTGTTTTGCAGCTTCATCTTCTCTCCACTTTACGTGTCTTTAGTATTTTGTGTTGACATATGAGTACTTCTCCTTTTATCCTTCCTCCTCTATACTGCTCCTTTCAACAATGCTTCTTTTATTCCCTGGGTAATTCGTTCCTATAACCCAGAAACTGATATTTCCAACTTACTGAAAATATGGAGGGAAAACTTTCAGGTTTCTTAATCACTTTTTGCACATATATTTTCTCCTTAGTTGAATGGCAACAACACCCTCAGGGAAAACATAGCTGACAATGCAGGGATTCGACAGGCATACCAGGTGAAGAACTTAAGAGATGCTGTAAAAATATGTTTTTGGATTACATATGTGTCAGGGTGTTGACATGTTCATTAGGTTGTATGAAGGTGTGATTGCTGGTACTGTGACTCTAGATCAACAGAGTCATTAACCAATCTAAAGTCATTACAACTATGTAAAAAGATTTAAATGTTATTTAAACATAAAAAAAAATAACTGGTAAGATACAATTTTCCTTACAAGCTTGAGATAATTACTCTAGAGATGCAAAGAGAAATTGCTTTGTCATCATTGCTTTATAATTTTCTGCTTGATCAGCCCCACCAGTGACTGGTCTAGCTCATCATGAAAAATTCAATTTTCTCCCCGTTCACTAGTGCACCAGATATAGGCACAACCAGGTTGCAATGACAACATTGTCTGTTAGGGAACATCCATCCATTTTCTGTACACCCTTGTCCCTTAATGGGGTCGGGAGGGCTGCTGGTGTCTATCTCCAGCTAACGTTCCGGGCGAGAGGCGGGGTTCACCCTGGACAGGTCACCAGTCTGTCGCAGGGCAGCACAGAAACAGACAGGACACACCCACACCTAGAGAGACCAGTTAACCTGACAGTCATGGTTTTGGACTGTGGGAGGAAGCCGCAGTACCCGGCACAGGGAGAACATGCAAACTCCATGCAGAAAGACCCCAGGCCGGGACCTTCTTGCTGCAAGGCAACAGTGCTACCAACTGAGCCACTGTGCAGCCTTATTAGGGAACAGTTAGTAATTATTTTACCCTTATTTAACAAGAGTAAATATTTCAGGCTGATAAGGGTTGGGATTACAAGTGGAAAGAAATCAAACTGGACTAAACACTAGAAATTGATAAAGAATAAATTTATTAAAAAATAAATGAAAAGTTAAACTAATGAACTCTGTAGAATTGAGATTAATGGAAAGTGAGAAATGTTTTCTTTTGATCGGTGTTTATATTTATAAATACTCCTTTTGGCTTTGAGATCCTCAATGATTATTTCTTTCTGCTTTCTATTTTTCGTGGTGTGGCTTACATGTATTCAAACATTTTAATTTTCTGGAAAAAAAATCTAATCTTTGATTTTGCTTTCAGTCTAATACAAAAAAGGACCTGTTTGAATAGGCAAGATGTGTATTGCAATAGCAAATGTTTACTTTGTAACATAGAAGCTGTGGTGGCAAACATAAATGAGAAATAATGTAGTGCATTACTGAAAAATTTATAAATCAAACATTTAGTAACTATGTGTAACGTATATACAATTTTGTATTTTATTATAGGCATACATGAAATTTGTGGAGAGGAATGGAGAGGAGCCACTGCTGCCTGGGATTGACCTTTCACATGATCAGCTCTTCTTTCTTAACTTTGCGCAGGTAATCAGTCAAACTAAAAAAAGTATTTAATATTGATAAATGTTTAATAAAGTTCAGTATTCAGTATTTTTAATCAATATTCCTAACATAATTCATTCTGCCTACCTCAATAGTTACTTGATAACTCTTTACTGTAAAGGGAAAGGTAAAGGTAATTTTATTTATATAGCACATTTTCAGCAACAAGGCAATACAAAGTGCTTTACATGATTTAAAATGAAACAAAACAATAAATCAAAGGAAAGAGCAAAAAAAGAAAAAGGTAACTCAATTATGACCTGGTTTAATTTGTAAAACAATTTGCCTTAAACTGAAAAACAGTTGAATAGCAGGTGAATGATGACACTGACCACTTTAGCAAAAATCCAACCCTTTAATTTTAGTCATTAACTTTTCCTATTTTTTTTGTCTTGAGAAAAATGTAATTCATGAAAGACAAAAAGTATGATCTCAAAGTTTTGAGATCATACTTTAAAACTATCTACATCTATCTACAGTAGGAAGCATGGTAAGTGAGCTAATAACATTTCCAAAGCTCAGTTCTAGATAACTCAACTAATATAAAAAAACACAACATGGCACTGCATGTTGTGTTTTTTATTTATTTTTTATTTATTTTTATTTATCTTTTGCAAAACTGAATATGCTTATGGGATGGGGTGGCAGAAACACAGTGGGATACCTGATGCATCTATTTGAATACATTTGCTGAAGCTCTGTACTTGTCTGATACATTGCATCCTGTATATCTCTTTAAGATTTGGTGTGGATTATATCGACCACAGCAAGCCATTAATACCGTTAAAATGGATATACACAGTCCAGTGTTGTTCAGGTAATAACATGAAGTGCAGAAGTCAGCAGTTTATGACTTAAAAGTACAGCTTAAAAAGCAGGCACCCTCTGACACACAAAGTTCACTTGCTAACACCAGTCTCCTTTATATACTCTAGAGTACTGGGCTCCCTTCAGAATTTTCCGGAGTTTGCCAAAGCATTCAACTGCAACAAAAGCAGCAACATGGTCTCTGACAACGTTTGTCGAGTTTGGTGACCTAAAGACCAAACGCGGTCTTTAGGTACTTGTTTTCTGCCTGTACGATACCTCCGCCGTATAACTGCTGGAGCTCACATGGAGGATTACAGTGAGATGGAAGCTTCCCTTTGTTCTTTACTGGATGGACCACGGCTGGTGAACAGGCAACGCAGCATGCACTTCATCCAAGATGGATTATTGTCCCAAAAGGAATAACCCTGATTGGTTATTGTCTGCTGTTAAAGTTTGTCTCTCAAACTTTAACACTGCTGTTCAATAAATCAGCTCTCCTGCTCATTGGATACAATCACTACTTCTGTTGTTTTTTTTTAAGTTTTATTCTGTTTTTTGCTTTCACATTTGCTTATCATTTGAGCCTGCCAGTGTTTGTTTATGGGTGAATATACGAGTGTGTTTCAGTCAAAATGCTTTACAAGTAGCAGGCAATAGAGTGGCGGACAGAAAAATATGCTCAACCCACTCACGCATTAATACGCCGCCTACCCACTCACATACATGCAACAGGGCCGAACCACTGTACTGTATGTGGGGCTCAGCTGGAACTCTCATAAACCTCGACTGTTTTCAGCCTCTGTCTTGTCTGCAGATTTTCTCTACATTTTTCCCATCATGGACGTTTTAGTTTAAGTTAATTATCGCAGTCAGAATGTATGCTTGTCTAATGGAAAAATATTTAATCATGATACCCTATTACAAAGTTCTGTCATACACAATAAGTTAATGGCTGCTGACCAGGGTTTTTTGTTTTATAATAGAATAACCAAAACTGCATTTTTTTTTTTTTCCTTTCTATACAACAACCGAGATGACAATCTACTTATTCCAGACATTTTTTCATAAATTGTACTGAGCCTCATCTGTTTTTGTGTGAATGTTTATGCTTTGTACCCAGGTCAATTATCACTGCCTGCTGTTGGCCAAATTAATTGGTATGCCTTATGATTACCACAAGTGTGCATTTATGAAAACAAAGAATCTGAATATATATTAAAGAATAGTTTAACTTTGTACATTGCTTGTTGTCTTTTTAAGATGTAAAAAAAACAATCTGCACAACTCATTCCTGGCTGTTGGTGACATAAAAACACTTTTGGCGGTTCACCACCAAAAGGTAAAAATATTAACTGCACCACTGAAATTCAGCTAACTAATGCCTTTTCAAATTAAAATTTTCATTGCAATAATAAAGCTTGATGTCAACATATTGCACACAAGACATCATGTTGGCTACGTTAGGCTAGGTTAGCAAGCTACAAAAAATTACAAGACAAAATTTTGTTTTTAAGATTGAGGAACTGAGCTGATTGAATGGGTTACTTGCTCAACACAACAGCATAAACAATGGAGTCCCATGTTGGTACAATGGTCATACGTTGGTCATGTTCTCAAAGTGGATTTTCAAATGAAACCTTTTCCCACACTTGTGAAAATTAACATACATCAACATTTTATCTGTAGATTGTATGGTGGGTTGATTTAATCTTTCCAGGTTTTCTGGCTTCATCTCCTTGGTTCAAATGCAACTGAATCTGTAATTTTAGGTCCTGAAATGTGGGGGAAAACTCAGCCTTTATAGATATTAGAAAAAATGATTCATTGCGATCAACCAGTTTGTCTGTCATGCCTACTCTTTACCGTCTTGGTTTCCTTTGTTCAAACTTTTGCTTTCTCTGCCACTGTTCTTTGGCTTAGCCTCTCATTTCTCTCTAGTTGTAGGATGACGGATATACCTCGGTTGCCTGTATTTAGATACTTTATTATAACAAAAATCTTGAGGAGCTTTTTTTCTTTTAAAATAAATCTTTAAATAACGTGTCAAATCTGTATGCAACTTGTCTTATGTGGTCATTTGTGTTTTAATTCAAACTTTAAAAAAAGAAAATCTATTGGTTTAAAGTGAATTATTTAATCTACCTGTTGTATAGAATTATCAGCTGATGAGGCTGTTTCATGCAACCAGCACTCTGCCAAATTAAGTTCAATGTAGCAAGAGAGTAACAAACTGAGGCATCTCTTATAAGTTGTATATTGTTCTCAAAGAGTTATTAAAACAATTAAGTTAGTTTTAAAATAAATGCTTATACCTAATCAGTGGTAAACACTTTCCAAATCTTTCTATATCTGCTTGCACCCCAGGCAGATATAGATTTCCAGTATCCTTATGAATACACTTTTACTTAACTGATTAATATTTAAGATTTATTCATGGAGTCAGACATTTAACACATGGCAAGTGTGTACATGTTCTATAAGAGATATTTGGATGAAGGTGCAGATGAAATAAATGATCAAGAAGATTGATTTCCTGAGGAATAGGAGGTCAGAGCTAAGGGACGATCGTGAATATTTAAATGGGTGATGTGTATTTTCCAGTCATAGTGCCAATTTATAGCACAATGAAGTAACTGTTACATTCAGCTGTTATAAAAATGCTGTTTATATCAGATATGACTTAAAAGAAATTTGACTTAGTAATTTGGCGTCTAGAAATCCTCTACAGTTCTCTACAAGTAGATCCCGTTCTTCTGATATTCCGCCCCCAGCACACCATCAGAACAATGCTCCTCCGTTATGGCATTTCTAACCATTCTGACTGAGAAGTGGTTCCTAAGGGCAACTCGGCAGGTGTGTGTTAATTGCTGCTCTTCCTGGTCTGGTGGAGCTGAGTGGGGACAGAGAGGGAAACTTTGTGTGGCAGAAGCTTGGCTGTAGACTACAGCTCCAAGGAGGAGCTTTGTGGGTGGTAACTATGAGCCCCACCCCCTAAAATGACTGTCAGGGGAGATTCAAGGATTCCTCAAAAACACACCGTTTTTGAGGAATCCCTGGGCCTTGTGGGCTGGATTGCAGGTGCTTTTGTCTGTCTTTGTGCTTCTCACCCTTGCAGGTGATGCTGGTCCGGTTGATTTGGAGCACAGAGCATTTAAACCTGGCCGTCGGGGGTCGCCTTCGGCGTCCACTCTGCCGCTCAACACTTGTGGTGTTTTGTTGCCAGGCCTCAGCTCCCCTCCTTTTGCACATTTGAGTTTCTTTGTTTTTGCACTTCAACACTTCCATATACACTCATACATCACATCCAAAGCATTTACACCACTGATACTGACATCCACAATCCATTGCTGTTTTTAATAAATATTTCTTGTTATGCACTTTAACCACTGCATGGTCTCCCGTTTTGTTATGACTTTGAGCCACATGAAAGAATCGAAGGAACAATCAAGGTTTACATAATACCCCCATTTTAAGATGTAGTATGGGTGTAAAAAGCGGTAAAACTGGAAATCCAACTAAACCACAAAGCTAAGTGTAAAGAATCTGACGGCAAAAAAGTGCAGCAAGGGCCAATTCAACAGCTTATTTGTCGGATACTCATGTTAAACAATTTTTAACGGCAATAGAAACTCCGGCACATCACTTTGCAGCAACGCCCTTTGGTATTTAGATGTGGTGAAGACAACTTTCTTGAATTCAAACAAAGGATGAAAATGCAGAAATGGACTTTGAATTTGGCCTGATTGCTGGTGTTAAATTCACTCTTTGTTTTTGTTAGATTTTGTTTTATATTAGCAGATCAGACAGGAAATGGGTAGAGAAGGAAGAGGACAGACATGCAGCCTCCAAGTATGAGACGGCCACTCCGTTTCTACACCATGCAGTTTTGTCTTTTATAAAACTGCTGATTCACTGGAATTTTCATGAAAAACTGCATTGAGTTCATAGATAATTGTCCAGAAAAGGTGAGAAAATGCTGATGAGCTGCTGCTGCGGAGAAAATACCCCGTTGCTATTAGAAGGGACCGGAAGGAATTCAGATCCTCTGAAACGGGTGTGTTGAATGTGACACCGTGTCGGATGGGAGACCCAACACGTTTCATTTGCAGAATCTCCTGCATGAATCTCTGAGGAAAGTTTCTGACACATCATTGAATCCACAGAAGGTTGTTTTATTTTTTTAAAATAGTTTTTGAGATGCTTCACATGATCTAACCTTTAGTCTGCGCATCATGCGTCATAAACAAACGTCCCCTTTTGCTCCTGCTGGTTGACAGCACTTTGGCAGACAACTGAAAATTCACACCACCCACCAACCTCGTGCTTTCACCCTCCCTGTCGTTAGTAGCTACGCTAGTTACCCTCACAGCTAACATTACAACACCTCAGCATGTTCCTGGGAGGCTCAACTGCGTGTTTTGCACTTTGAATGCTGCGAACTGCTGAGGTCTCAATCCAGAGTAACAGACCAGAGAGGTCATTTAAACCTAATGGTAATAGAAAACCTGTTTTGAAATTTACTATTTAAAAAAGAAAAAGGGGGAGGGAAAAAAAGTACTTAAAACCTAAAAGCCTGATGGCAATGCTCTAAGTCACTCGTGCCAGACGTTTTTCTTGTTTTTCCTCACATAACATAGTTTTACTCTCTTTTCTTGCCCAGTAGTCATAAAAACACTCCACTGGGATGTTGCCCTTTGGGTGACCCTAACGGTGGGTCCAGTATTATGTGTGTGTTTGGTTATACGAGTGTGCTGGAAGTAAAGGGTGAACGACATAGAGCCACTGGAATGTCTGCGTGTGTGTGTGTGGCAATACTTGGGGTGGCGTGTTGGGACCACAGACGGTCATTGGTCGAGACTGAAGTTTGTGGGAAAGGAGTACAGAATATTATCTGCACGTGTGTTCAGGCTCGCCACACTCCTGAAAAGAACACGTTCTCGGCCGCACATGCGAAAGTGCCCAACGGCACGAACGAATGGATGTGCTGGGATCATGAGTCAACAAAAATTCAAATGGGCAAAAGACAGGTGGGCATTGTGCACCGCTGCAGTTGATTTGAAATGGGCTCTGACTGTGAAGTGCTCTCCATTGTGCTTGCACTGATATTCAGCTATTATGATTTTAAAGAGGCTTTTAAAGCTTTTTTTTTTTTTTTTTTCCCCCACCAAAAAAGTCTTAATTGACTACTCTTGAAATTATAAAGCCTTCTAGGAACAAGGTCAAACAAACAGACAACAAAAAAGGATTTTGTGACAAAAGAAAATTGGGCTTTTGAGTTAATTGGCAAAGAATCAGAAGAAAAAAAAGACTCTCTACCAGGTCAGATTACTTGGGAGTAATCTAAGTACTCCAGGTATGTAACTAGGTATTTTGGACACTAGTAACAAAATGAAAATGATCTTTGAGCTTTGTCAAGGTATTGTATATCATCAATGTAAAACAGTGACCTCATGTGGTTGTACAAAGTACCAGGATTTTTAGGTTGATGTAATGCGAGGGGGCAGTTTTTGTTCCAATGAGTTTTCGGAAGCACCAAGTTGAATGCAAAATATTTTACCAGATTTTTATCATCATTTTCAGCAAATTAGATTATCATGCAATTTGAGTTTTTCCTTAGCTTGTGGCGAAGAGGATGACTTTTGATGTCCTAACTTCAGCAAAGTCCCTTAACTCTGGTAGTTCAAGATTATAATAGTGAATTATATATGTTTTCATATGATGCAGACTTGATGTAAATTTGTGTGTATATGTATCAAATAGATGTAGGATTTATCATTCCTCTGCCTTTTCAACCCAGTCAATGCTGGTATTAATTTATTATTTATCAGTTTATCGTAATTGTTGTCAGGGGTTTAAACTCCTTCTTTTTAAATGTTTGTAATTTACAGTTAAATATTATGAAATCCAGTGTCAGCAAAGGTAAATATGTGCTAGAATGGGACACGTTAAGCTGTTTGTTTTCAGTATTTTCTTTTTGCAAAAAGTTTAACTTGCATCAAAATACATTCATATATCTGCCTTTCATCTCAAGGATTTGAATATGCCACAGCAAATAGAAATGCATTAGACACTCATCGTCCACATGAGCCTATTTATTTAGGCCTTTCGATGCTCCATTTTAGGTACTCTTCCATTTTACACATGTGCAATTTGTGACAACCATTTTCTAGCCATTGGCATGGCAATGGCATGACTAGGGATGGTTATTTGACAACCATTTTATCAGAATTGGCATAACACAAAGTAATCGATTTCCTGACAACTGGTCCAGTGTTTAGGGTTGAACCGTTCAACAAGCACAATGTCAGCCTGCATCAGTCGCTCCCAACCCAGATTTGGAATATTACTCCTGTTCAAACACCCAACTATGTTAAATTCATGTGAACTAAACTTTTTAGAAAAAAAAAACTGTTTGTGTTGAACACGGGAACCAACAAGGACCAATACTATATTAACTGCAGATGCTGAAACACCTTTGCCTGTATCTAACGTAAAGAGATTTTAAAATCGACATGGATTGAGAGGCTACTGATTCAAAACAGATAAATTCAAACAGCTACACATGGCTAAATGTCTTTTGTGAGATGACAAACTATTGATTTGACCATTTAAAATCAATCAAATGACAAGACAAATGGTGGAGGGGTGACTGTAAAAGGCTTTCATCCATAAGAGCACTGGTAGCATTGTGCTGAGAGTCTGTTTCAATGCCAGTGTTACTGGTGCATAGTACAGGGTATGGAAAATAATGAAGAAGGATAAATAAATTTTGTCAGATTTTCCATCCTGCCACCTTCGGATGCGTCTTTGCTCGTACACACCTAAATAAATCCAAACCAGGATTCATTTAGCTCTGTGGACACCGGGTGACTCGACGTTCATTTGTTTCAGGTGTCATGGAGAAGGGACTCCTCTAAAACTTGAAGGTTTGTATTTCTAGAGGACTGGATTTAGAGACCCCTCATCTAGATGGTAAAGTCTGAGCATGACAAGTTTTTTTTTTTTTTGTTTTGTTTTTTCAAACTGAACATTGATTGCAAACATGATTCAAAACTGGAGTAGAAATGGTTTTAAGCTGGCTAACGTTTCACTCCTTTACCTAAACTCGATTTAAAATTGCTTTGAATTAAGCTGTAGGAGTTATACCACAACCTTATTGGTGGTTTCAAAAGATGTGTAGTTTTCTGAAACCTGCTAAGAATTTACTTAAGTATGAGTCAAGGTACGAGTACAATAACCCGTGTATCTATGTTTTACCCCTCGATGTACTTTTCATAGCACTGATAATTCTGTATCCCAGGCACATCATCTGCTGGTTGCTCCTCATGTAAGAGTAAAAACTAAGAAGCGTACAGTCTTTCAGTCTTTGGCTCCAAAGCTGTTAAATCTTTTGCCTCTGTAGAGTTTCATTTTTGCTGACTCAGTGAACTCTGTTTTTCACCCAGTGAAAAATGTTTTTTCTTTTCTTTTTTCCTTTCAGTCTTTCTTATGTGATTGCTTTATTGTCAGTTTCTTTATTTGGTTTATTAACTTGTGTTGCACAGGGTTTTGTGTGGATACAAATATGATACAAATAAAATAAAGTAATGCATATTGTGATGGTTAGAATGTGATTCAATTACTGTGGTTGTATCCTTTCTGAATAATAATAATAATTAAAAAACAACAACTGTGCAATCACACAATTCAAAAGAAAAACATGAACAGGACTAATGTAGGTTTGATGCAAATTCCCGCCACCAAATACCAAAATGATTCCTTAATTAAGGTTGTAGTGATGCCAAAATAACAGTAGTAGCTGCTTGTTAAGGGAATTTATATCTTAATGAGTGTGTGGTAGTGTAATTGCTGTGAATTAAAGTCAATGCGCAGCACATCCCATAACTTGTTTAGACAGATGTTAGGATTTGTTTTGCTATTTTTTTTTTTTTTGCTTACATGTTTATGAGTGTGGAGACAGCTGTTGCGTGTGTATTCATTAATTCTGAGCCAGTGCTGTGGTACAGAAAGTTTCCATTTCAACCTCATTAGTCTGTCAGATGGAGTTGGGGTTTTTTGTTGTTGTTGTTGTTGTTGTTTTTTTTTTTTTTATCTTTTGCAGATGTTGAGCAAAACACCAAAATGCACCTGGTTATTTAGCCGGGGCAGGGTTATGTATAATGCTTCTGTCTCTTGCATGCTGAGAAATGGATGTGGCACAACCTGCAGTACCAACCAGACAATGTAATTTCCTGTTATTAAATGCAGGCTTCACTGCGCGGTTTGGAGCCGACAGTGCTTCCATTACAGGATTAGAGAATCCGCCGCCATGTCGGTTTATGAACCTGATATGTCAGAACATAATTGAGTAATTACATTGGTGACAAGTTTTAAAAATTTGGTTTATTTACAGTTCACAAAATGATATGTATAAGTATACATACACATCTCTGTGCCAGTTTTGTGTTGAACGTACAACAGTTAGGAAAAACAAAACAAATAAAAATATCAATATTGATCATGATCATAAAGGGCATGTGTGTTTCTGAAACTAAATTACATGTAAAACTATTACTACTACTACTACTACTAATAATATCCATTTTATTTGTATAGCACTTTTCTAAGTACTCAAAGACACTTTAAAGGAGTACAAAAATATAGAATCAACCAGTACAACATTGCACATAAAAACACACAAAAAAGGGTAGATTTAAACATTAAAAGCTATTTTGAGCAGGTGTATTGTGTTTTCTTTCTCGAAGGTGGGGAGATATTGGTCCACAATTCTGCTTTGCTAAGGATTTTCATGTTAGATACACTAAACTGAAGGGATTCCACGTATTTCCAATATAAATTGTTAGTGAAAAAGAAACTGTTTTGATGCAAAAATCACAAACACAGTAAAAACACAAGTAATAACATTGGACTCAGTGAAAACAAAATACATAATTTTGGCCTAAGGCCAAAAGGAGGTTTCAAAAGAAGATTTCTCCTTTTTCTTTAAAAAAAAATTTAACTCTCCCAAAGAAACCAAGTGCATCACTGCAGATGCTGTTGTGGACAGAACCAACTAAGGAAATATATATACATTTAAATATATATTTTTTTCCAATTTCTCATTTTGCTAATGGAGGAAAGATAGTTCTGAGAGGGAATGCTGTATCAGGTATGAGGATAATTACCGGTGCTCGAGCCTACAGATTGATAATCAAAGCCAGTTCACCTGAGAAAATAAATTACAGTGGCGAGTGAAAGATGTATACCGTTATGAACCTTAATGCTCCACAACAAATGCAGACAAGTGGTTAAGTGCATTCATAAAAAACAACATCACAGTAATTTAGGAGGCAGGAAGGTCATTAAAACAGGATGCTTCCTCAAACTGAAAGAAAAGCTCTATCTCTAAAGAAAAAAAAAACCCTGTTTGATCTTCAGCTTCTTACATTTCCTGTATGCAACTTAAATGAAAGCTCATTGTCTCGGCATTCTTTATTGGTGCCTGTCGTTGTTTCAATGGGAGGAAGAACTTGCGGAGCTACTTGGGGGTGTCAAAGGCTGTTCATTGACTTTTCTTCACTGGTAACGATTATACAAAGTTCTTGTGTCAGTGACAAGTACCGAATGTGTTCCTTTAAACAATCAGCTCTCCACCACTCCAAAACTTAAATGCCTGCTGACTCAAATTTACTTTGCAAACAAGTCCACAGAGAATTATGTTTTTGAATGATAGCTTACGTTTGTAAAGCATCCAAAACTGCTATTTGAAAGCATGGGGTGCTTTCTTCATAACTTCAATTAGTATATTTTGGAGGGGAAAAAAATGAAAATCACTATTTTCTTGGAAATGTAAGTCATTTTGTGCTTCTTTTCTATTTCTGCTCTGGCTACTTGTTCCTGGTATCGTCATGGTGTGTCGATCACAATTGTGCAGAAGTCTGACTTCAAGGTCTGAGTTCATCTTCAATCACTTTCACAAAAGCTAAACAATGCATATTTTAAATTTTAGATTTTGTGATTTACTCTGGTAGGACTTTTCATCACCTAACTATGGGAAGTCCAAACGGTGCGAAGGAGATTTAAGTCCCCATAACACGAATAATTCATCTGCACACTGACACCAGAGTTTATTCATTTTCTTCTCAGGTCATAAATGGTAAACAGGATATACTTTAACTCCAAAGAGCTTTGCATACTTAAATAAAGGACTCTAAGTGTGCAAAACTGAAATCCCAACAATTTTAAATTTGTATATTTTATGTGTGTATGTATGTATGTGTTTTTTTTTATTTTTATTTTATTTTTTTCCAGTTCACTGATTGCAATCAGTGAACTGGCTGATTGGAAAGAAAAATATAAATATGTTAATTTGGCTAACGTAAAGCAAAATTGGCAAATATTAGCAACATTTTTTTTTAAAATGAAATATCAATAGACTTTGCCAAGGACTGATTGTGATTTATGGCTGAGTTTCTTACTTGCATGCCAAAATGAATGAAAGCGTGTATGTATAGTACTAAAAGGTTTCCAAATCGCAGTGATCTTTTCTCTCTTCTGTCCCCCCCGGAGGAAAACTATTCCCGTGACAAATTAAATTCCAACCATACACTTTTTCCCCCAGAGAGAGAGAGAGAAAATCAGAATCCATTAGTGAAACCACTGCACAAAGTCTGAACGCACCCTCCAGATTTAAGTGTTTTTTTTTTTTTTCTTAGCAGCTCTCTATAGTGACATGTTGATGAGGTGGCTAGCAAGAAAAAAAAAAAGTCATGCAGAGATTGTTTTGAATGTAGGTCAGATATATGTTAGAAAAGAGGTGACAGGAAATGCAAAGTAGAAATAAAATGATTAATAAAAAGATTAATAATAATGATTTGTTCCTGCAGGGAATCACGTATTCCATACAAATTTAAGTTTGTCGAAACAACTATATCTGTAGAACATTTTTAGATCAGATGCACAGGACTGCATTAAGAATGAATATTTGGACATTTTTGCTGTACTGAATACATTTGTTTAGTTTTTACTGAGGAAAACCACAGAGACTTTTCTCCTTTGCTTGTAAAACGTAACACGGAAAGAAAGCAATTCCTCGTGTCTTTACACTGGAAGCAAACATCTGGCTAAAGGCCTCTGACTGGCGACTAAAACAACAATTACAGAAACAGCTATGGTGTTGGCAGGTTGCAGAGTAGGTATTTAATTTAATCCTGCAGACTTCTGGACGAATGATGACATTTTCTTTCTCCCTCTCTCTCTCAGACTTTTCTTTTCCAACTTTTGAATGTCGCAACACTCGAATCGATCCAATAAAATTCTTATCCTGTCTACAAGAACAGGGTAAGACATAAAAGAATAATAGAACAAATTATCGTCTTGCATAATTTTAGCCCATTCTCAGTTTGCCAATAAAAAACACTGCGCTAAAAATTCTCATTTTATCACATTAAAAAAAATATACTTTATTAGTTTTTCGTGAGTCAGACCAGCACAAAGTAATGAATAATTGCAAAGTAGAAGAAAAATGTTGAGGATTGATTTTTACAAATAAATATCAGTTAAGTGTGGTGAGCATTTGCACTTACCCCCACGTTTCTGAAACCTGTTAGTTAAATGAACTGCAAACAATTTCAGGATTAAAAACATCATAAATAATAATTATAATAATAGTAATAGTAATAATATGACAGAAAGGTCAGGGATAAACAATATTTTAAACTTTAAATCCACCGGTCACAATAGTAACCAAGAAATTTATTTCACTTTCAAGGACTCCAAAAAGCTTACTAATAAAATTTTCAGTTAATGTTCAGCAAATATTGAAAGTTTAGAGTGTTTGGATAATACTTATGCAGTATCACATGTTTAGAGTAAATTGTCACATGACCAGAGCTGTTTATATCTGCCACTAACCTCCCAAAGAAGAGGCCAGCAAAGTATGTTTAAATAAACGTAAGACAAAGATTTTTGGTGCACATCATCTTTAAAGTGTCTAGTTATGATATTCACCTTTGCATTTACAAAAAAATTGGTTGGTGTGTGAGCAGGATGTGCAAACACGTTGACGGTCACAATAGTGACCGGTGGGACAATGTATTTGACCTAGGTGCGCTTATTTAAATACATACCATATTCTTTCTATTCCAAACTTCCTCCTTTTTAAGATTAATTTTGAGTGTGGTTCTTGATCTGTTAGACTTAGTGATGGCCAGACAAAGCATACAACAATGTAGTTATGAGAAAGATGGAATCCTTACTGGTTTTGGTAGTGGTGGCTTAGACATGGACTATAAGGGGAAAATAGGCCATTTTCCATGACTGATTTTGAATGCATATGATCAATTCATGGGAAAAGAGGATGATCTCCCCCTTCACCAGCCATGTGTCACTCTGTTACCACCTGCAAAGTTTATAATGAAGGGACAACTGTCTCTTTGATGTACCCTTTAAAAATAAAGAGGATCCAAATGAGGTTCTGACACCAGATGAGAAACCGCTGGTCCACTAGAAAGACAGCAATATTTTCCTAGTAGAAACAAAGATGAGAAAGAACTATACAAAGACTGATGTCAAATAGATCAATGAGCACATGGGAGGTGTAGACCTTCATGACCAAAACCCCTCAAGGTACAGAGCCATGATCAGTTCTAAGAAGTGGTGGTGGCCCATCTCAAAAGCGCACTTGTAAATAGGATGACCGTAGCTTAGAAGGTAGGAGTTTATCTTGTAACTGGTGGGTTGCCTGCTTTTGTCTGTGTCAGTCGTTGTAGCCTTGATCAAGAGAACAATTCACCCGCCATGCCTGCCAGTGGTAGTCAGAGGACCCGGTGGTGCCAGTGTATGACTGCGCCAGGAAAGCTGTAGCTACAATATAGTAGCTTACTGCTATCAGAAGCTAGCAGTAAGCTAGCTTCTGATAGCTTCTGATATCAGAAGCTATCATTTAGTCATCCACCCATCCATAGTCATGGATAGGTGGATGACTAAATGTGGGGAAAAGCACTTTCAGGTCATTAGGACTTGATAAGAAACTATACAAGTACAGGCCATTTACCTGTTAGATAATATTTTACAAATGTGTCGTTGCTCACCTTGTCACGGGTTGTGGCATAATATCTTATGCAAAGGTTTGGCACAAAGTCAGTAGGTCATGGAAATGGATGTCAAATGGACACTTCTCTTCAAGATATGACAAGAAGTGACCAAGACTTCCTGGTCAGTCAATGCAAGAATCGTTTCCAGAGATGTTGCTTTTGCACCGCTCATGCTTGGGAGAAATTAAAGGCTTTATTGCACATTGAGTGCTTCAAGAAAGATCATGGAAAGTAAGGAGGGGATGAAATAATCCAAAATTGAAGAATACGAAAGTCCCCAAATGGTGAGAAGGAGTCAAACAACTGGTCTTTGATTCCAGGCCGTGGGGTCCGGTATCCTGCAACTTTCAGGTGTGTCGCTGGTCCAACACACCTGAATTAAAATGGATCACCTCCTCAGATTGAAGTCCAGTTCTCCAGAGTCCTGCTAATAACCTGATTCAGCAGAGACGGATGGAAAAAATGCATGACATGACGGCCCTCAATCCCTGGAGTTGAAGACCCCCGGACTAAGTTTATTACAGTATGACAGTATGACTGACAAATGTTCATGATTTTCAATAATATAAATGAAGGCCTCTACTATAGATGTTATCTTTATAACCTATGTTAATGGGATAACATTAACATAGTTATCCCATTATCCCGTTATGACTGAATTTCAATATAATTATGCATAAACACTCAAGGACTCAAATTTACCTTGGTTTAGAATATACAGACAATCAAATTTGTACTTTACAGAGCAAATGTTGCACTAAAGTAATGCTGTGGAAAGATATATTCAATTAAATAAACAGTGTTCACCTTTTATGATCTTTTCTATTTGGAAAAAGCAATTTTAGCTCATCTTAGAGAGAACACCATATTATCCCACCAATTGTGACCGATCATAAAACCCACTTTTCATACATTTTTCCACAATTTTCAAAATTATTTCCCCTTGATTAGTTAAAAGGGCTATCAGTGACATCTGATTTTAATATTTTCATGGGAAAAATTTGGGATTAAATGGGTTAATTTATTTGTGATGCATTGTTTAATTTATTGTCCTAAACAAAGCACAGAGTTTGACCATCCAACTAAACAGGACAAGCTGCAGCTCAGGTGGGATTATCTGTCTGGGATTATGCAGCTATGGTGCAACATTGCTGATAGGTTATTTTGATGTTCTGCTTCCCCTGAATACATCCCAATATGGCATAATAGAGCCGTGTAGGCAGTGGTTGCTAACCTGCTGCTTGGTCCCGTGTCATCAAGTGGCCCTTCCACTTCGGAAAATATTCTTTTAATGTGACACATTTGCCTCCGTCCTGCTACAATGCTTTTATTTTTTCCTCCTTAAGTTTTCCAGTCCCACTCATCTTTTTGTTCCTTTCTTTATCAAGAGCCGCTCGTATCTCCCCTCTGTGCGAAAACCGTCAGATTGACCAACTCTAACATTTAATCGTCTACAACAGCGACAAACCAGCCGTGATGGCAGCTGTGCGGCAACACTGAGGCTCTTTATTTATGGGGTAAAAACAAAGAAACACAGCCTGACTACCAGCCAGCTTAACGTGGAGTAGAACCGCCATTCGAGAAACCTCACCGACCTGCCTCTGACTTCAGGACAGGTTTTATGTCAAGATGCAAGCGAATCAATGGATCGCAGGGTGTAGAGGTAGAATAACGGATACAGACAAAAGTATTAAAATTAAATGAGCCACACAAGTGTGTGAATTAATGTAAAGATGATCTAAGCCGGCAAAGTTTGCACATAACTGATTAGTTGCTTTACCAGTCTTGTAGTCTTGTAACAACATTCAGTTCAAGTTAAGCATTAGTGTTCTCACTGCAATTTGGCCATTCTCTGTAAGAACGTGGCAAGTAACTGTTGTAGTTAAGTAACAGGCTTTGTTTTATGCAAGCAAAATAAGTAGAGAACAAGACCGTTACAAGACATTATGTGTCTGGATGGACTCAGGTGTTAGAATAACTGCTGTCTAATGCTTGTCCGGTATGTCATAAAGGCTGAAATAGTCGCAGCCAACGTGTAGAAATCAAACCATAAAGATGTCTTGCTGCTAGGAAATGTTATGTTCGGCTAAAGCCGCAGTGGTACTTGAAAGCCTTTGCTGTAGTTCAGTGTGGACACGGTTTAAAGTGAGATTAAATGCATCTTGACTTTGAAAGCTCTTGCAAAATTTGCAACAGGACTTGGCAGCAGCTGCTCATCTATAAAGGGTATCTCACTACAAAAATGGTTGGCACTTACAGCAATTTTGAAAACTGTTTCTTTGTAGGAGACAAAAATACATTTCACCATTTTCCATGTGTTGTGTTTTAAAGGGGGTATACTGTCAAGCTTTTGCTTTGTAAACTTAATCCTCTAAAATGGAACTTGTAAGCCATTTTCTTTGGTAAGTAATACACTCTCAACAATCATCTGACACAGTTGCAGTTTAAATATTGACTTGTTGGGTTCTTCAGCCAAAACTCACACAGTTATCTATGGCTTGAAGCTGAGTTGGCAGAAACAAGGCACTATAAACAGTAAAATCTCCCCAAGGGAGCTAACTGTAACATTTCACTACATTTAAGAAGCATCAGAAGACCTTTTCTAATATATTTGATACATATATATTTGCCTAATAACTTATACTTGTATGGTTGTGCTGCTCAGGTTAATTGTATTATGTTGACTATTGTCGTGTTTTCATGTGTTTTTACACTACTGTCAACCAAGTTTCTTTTGAATGAAAGTAGAAGTCTAAACGGAGCTGACGGCTTTTACTGCTTGCATCACTTTTAAAGTGATGTGAAAACCCAGAACGTAAGGCGCCGGCAGCTCCCTGGTGTTTAGCAGAGTCAGCAAATCCAATAATGAGCTTTCAGAAATGCCAAGGCGATACTTGCGATCGAATGAGAACATCCCTGATCTGCCATCTTTTACATTTTTACACAATGGAATATATTTAGAGATTTCCACTGAAATAAACTATTCGTCCAGAGTTCACTGTACTTCAGTGTGGACAGTTTAGTACTAACTTACTAAACTGATGTTTAGTAAGTTAGTTTTGTTTAAGAAAAATATCAAACTGTTAACCTGTGAATTTACAAATCTCCTGTTTGGTTCTCACTTTGCCCTAATTTATCTCATGTCAAATTAGGAAAGTCCTTGGCATCTTTTATTGTCACAAAGCTGCGATTGTTCAGTGCTCTAAACACTGTTGTTCTTCAACAATTCTCTCTCTGAGGTTTCAATCACTTTGCGGATGATTGCAGTCTCTCAAAGTGCTGCCTCAGGACTCTGGATGACTCCGTTGGAGAGTATAGCTAGGATGTTTTGATTCGGGTCAAACGTTTGGTCTATTCTACTGCAGCTCTCTGTCGATTAAAGTGAAGTGTTTTGTTCTATTCGTTCTCTTGTCTAAAATAATCTCTGTCGTTTTATCAGTCTGAAAAGCAGAGAGTTTGTTGCTTTCCCATCATCTCACCAGGCTTTGTACATTTACATGCTTGAATCCCGGATCAGACGGGTCGCTTCGGTTACATGTGTATGTGTCAGGATGATTTTGTCTGCATATTAAGCAACACAGTCATTTGTGAACAGTGTTCAGGGTATACTTTGTAATTTTCAGGAATCCAGAGAGGCTTTCCAGTGTTAGAGAGCTTGTTTTGTCACCAAATTTCAAGGGCGATGGGTGACTTTGTGGTAACGTTCACGATGCTTTATCACAAAGCGTCGTGAACTATTGAAGTATTTTGATGTATCAAAACTCATGTGTGATCAAACAGTACACCTCTGTAGCTGAATGGTAAAGCCACCATGCAGTGTAGTGTGTTGAGAACTCCGTGTTGAGTGACGGTCCAGCGAACTGTCAAGACCCAAACAGAGCGGTCTGTCTTTCATATCGGTCAGTCAATACCATGTACCCTTTCTGTTTTCTTTTGCAAATTTTGGCCTCTCCAGCACGCCATTTGACTTCAATTTCCAGTCGAGATTGTAACTTCACATTATCATCTCGTTGTTATTACACTTCAGGCAAGTGTAAACCCATCAGTATCACCACGGCGCTGATAACCGATCCGTTGGTTTTCCGATTACTTCCGATTTCTTCCACCAGGCTGTCTGGTTGTAGCTTCAATTTTAAAGGCATATCGGATTGTTTTGCTGAGCAGCTTGTCCTTATTTATTTATTTATTTATTTATTTATTTATTTATTTTTTGCACTCATGTCTTTCTGTTTCCAATCAACTCTTTAATCAAAGTCGGATGTTCTTTTGCACAATGTCAGGAATTAACCCTTTTACTCATTTCTTTTTTTTTTTTTTCCCCTCAGAGGAACATATTATAACCGACATCATTTATTGCCTTAAACACAGTCCACATGTTTGGCACCTGTTTCTTCTTGGAATAAATGATTCAACCGATACTGGTATTATTTAGAACACTACCCTGTAAGTTAATCACTTAATTACACAGAACCAGCAGATTGAACATCATGTGTTTGTATCTTTGTCTATAATAATAATTTACAAAAGTCACACTTTTGTAAATTATTCGGTAAGTACTTTCTACCAAAAAGAGCAAATGATCTGGCAAGTGATTTTGAGCTGCGGTACATTTGAATGCAACTTTAGGGACTTTTTCTTTTTTTTTTTCTTCCTCCTTTTTTCAAATGAGTATCAAGTTATTCACTTTATAAAACTGAAGCATCTTACCGCTGGTCATGATATGAAACAGGTTTGGAAAAAATCTGCGCGACTCTTTACCACAGAAGAAAGGTTTTACCTTTTAAAGCCAGGCTTATGAACTATCCTTCTCAAAAAAAAAAAAAAAAAGAAAAAAAAAGTTTCAGTTTAAAAAAACAAAACAGAAATACAAAGTCAACAACCTCACTTTTCAGGTATAGTTTCATCTCCAGCTAAAAACTCTCGATTTGCTCTTTGAATCTGCTGGAACTGTTCGAAACGAGACGACGCGGAATAAACGCGCGAGCTTTAAACATAAGCCGTAGAGGAGACGGAGCCGCTGCTGGAGCACCAGGAAGAAAATTAGCATTTTGTCCATGGCGCATTTGGCGTTTGAGCGCGTTAAACGCACTCGGCACAGCACAGAGAGGAAAGGGAGCGCTCATTACTCGTGACCTCTCAAGAACTTAAAAAAAAAAAAAAAAAGATGAACGAGAAGAGCAGACAAAAGAAAGGGAGCAGGTGGTCTGGAAAGTGGAGAGCGCAGGAAAAATGAGAGGACAGGAAGAGAGGACACTCATGGTGTAATTGGACGAGCACTTGCAACCGGCAGGGTCTGCTTCTGAAAACGACAGCTCTCTCTCTCTCTCTCTCTCTCTCTCTCTCTCTCTCTGTCTGTAACCCCTCTTATTGTAAAACTCCCTCATCCGCTCAACCTTACATGCCGGCAGAGAATCCACACGATTACACTCTGATGCATGGGATGTGATTAGTTGAACAGTCTCGAGCATCAGAGGGTAAACGTGGGGATGGTGTGCCG
>CAEGAE010035419.1:0-15357 GCA_903067095.1 Girardinus metallicus | reverse complement strand
CCAAGCTGCTTGCCTATTGTGGATTCAGTCTTCCCAGCCTGGTGCAGCTCTACATTTCTGTTTCTGGTCCTTCGACACTCTTTGGTCTTCACCATAGTGGAACTTGGAGTGTGACTGTTTGAGGTTGTGGGCAGGTGTCTTTTATACTGGTAACCAGTTCAAACAGGTGCAGATACAGGTAATGAGTGGAGGACAGAGGAGCCTCTTAAGGAAGAAGTTACAGGTCTGTGACAGCCAGAAATCTTGCTTGTTTGTCGGTGACCAAATACTTATTTTCCACCCTTATTTGCAAATAAATTATTTAAAAATCAGACAATATGATTTTCTGAATCATATTGTCTGATATGATTCAGACAATATGATTCAATATGCTTGTTTGTCGGTGACCAAATACTTATTTTCCACCCTTATTTGCAAATAAATTATTTAAAAATCAGACAATATGATTTTCTGAATTTTTTTTCTCATTTTGTCTCATAGTTGAGGTCTACCTCTTTCAATTACAGGCCTCTCTCATCTTTTTAAGTGGGAGAACTTGCACAACTGGTGACAAAATACTTTTTCCCCACTATATATCTACATATAAAATACAAACATTTTAATGTAATATGACTCAAAATGACTTTGTCATTGAATTGAAACTGCTTGCTCGTGAATAGCGCCCTGATACGACCCTTAATCTAAAATGGTACTTCATGGATAAATCAAATTACAATTAGGTAAATTATTAATTTATTCCTAAAGCTTCTGTAAACTTCATGCCAGACATGGAAATTTTTGTTCTATCTTTAATTAGAGCATTAGATATGTTTCCAGTTTTCATCAGGATTGTAGTTTTAGTTTGCAAAGTTTTCTTTCAAAGTTTGAATCACAAAATATATCTCACTATTGGTTAATCCAGTAGTTCTGACCTCACAGGGCAAATGATAGTAGAAAGTGGACGGTTTATTTTCAGTCTGAAAATGCTAATTGTCTTAAAAAAAGCATCAGTAATAATCAGATTATTTCCTGCTATATAATATTTTCCAACATGTATTTTCATGTATACTTATACATATACAAACTTTATACTTCCAGTATAAAGTTTGATGGTAACAGGTTGTTTATTGTCTAGCATTGCAGATAATGACTGTCCTGGTCTGAGTTCAAACTGATCTGACAAGTGTTCCGACCCGTCGGTGGAATACGTTTAGTTTGTGGTGCAGCATTTCATCTTCCCAACTCTTCCATCTGAATCAGATGGAGCGCAGCATCTGTCCAGCCTTCCTGGATCGTCCTGTGGGATGCATTCACTTCTCCTTCATAGATTATCCAAGTAGCACGTAATGGTCATAGTGCCGCTATCAGAAGACAAAACTATCACTTGGAAAAAAGTTCCTTTTAATCACTGGTTGACATAAGAATATATGTTCCCACTCAATGATCTTCTGTTTTGTTTTGAGAGTGAGTAATACATTGATAAACAGCAACAGAACGTGACCATATGGCTTACATTACCATTACCACCCATCCCTCTTGTTCAGGGAGCTCAGTAAATCTCTAGCAGTGCCTGTCCTTATTTATCCACATTTCTGGTATTTACGTTTCTTATTGTGTTACAAATTAAAACATCAGCATTCTTATTTCCTTAGAACCTGAGTATGCTATCATCAATAACTGTACAAAATCAGACAGATATGTTGGATGTTGCACCTTAGCCACTGTAGTGCAGGAGTTCTTGATGTTACCACCAATCGTGGGCACTGTTCAGCTAATCTGCTAATAGCGGAGCTAATTTCGTATTTAGCGCTTTTGCTAACCATAAAAATGTTTAACACGCTTAGCTTCTGGACAAATTCTGAATTCTAAATAATTGACTTGCCTGTTCTGTGACCTTTCAGTTGAATAAAGTTCTACATTTGTGTCAAAGTTTTGGGTATTGACTGTTAATAACGTTTCTAGTAGATAGATGTTTATGCTCCAGCAATTCCACTTACTCTCCTCACGTTCTCAACACATGATGCGGTGCAACAAATAGCATTTATTCTGTACCCAGAAAGCATTGCAGTGACCAGTTGCTTTGGTCAACAAGGCAAAATGAGGAACATAGTTAGCAAAATTCAACAAGTATAAAACTGAAACCATGATGTCTGTTCCAAATGATCACTTCCTAAATCACACCATACAGGTAGGTGTGCAATAACTAATTGGACCCTATTGGGGGCGATATATTATGTAGTGACACATTGCGTCATTGACACAGGGTATCGGCATGGTTGAATTTAGAGCATTAGTATTAGTTTTAGTGTTAGTGGAACTAATGTTTAACATTAGTGCTTTAGAGTTAGTGTAACTAGCTTCTTAGTTAGTGGTGCCCACCACTGGTTACCACCATAATAACTCTCTGGTACTGTGCTTAAATAGTTTTAGATCTATTACTAGCACAGACAGACAAGGACGTACAGTAATGTACTGTATAAAAGACTAAACACACTTCTTCAGAAAAGCTTAAGTTATTTCTTGTGTGTGCGTGTGTGTATGTGGACATTTTCACTAAAGGGTTCCCAGTACAGCCTGGGTCTAAGTTAGGTGTCGAGCTGCACTTTGGGTGACAGACGAGTGAGAGAGCTCTAGTTTTTTGTACATATGTTTAAAGTGTTTGGCTGCTGAGTCTGTCCCCTCCTCCCTCACTCCCCCACACACCTACATGAAAGCTCTGTAACTGAGAAGCTCAGTAAAGAATCAATACAGATTTCACTGAGTGATTCTTGACCTTTTTCTGACTTTAAAGAGTCAAAACAAAAATGGCCTTCACTTGTTTGTGCACACAAGAAACTGTCTCAAGAGCTGGTTGCTCAGGAAATAATCAAGTCAAGTCCTAAAAATAGTTTTATTTTATACAAAACAGTAAGGCAAAATATAGGACGCTATAAAGGTGATGTTGAAGAATGTTTGAAATTTTGTTTCAGATCCAGGGAGCAGAATCCTGCAGCACGTCTCCAGAAACAATAAGAAGCAGACGGAACGGTTTGTCTCCCGCTGTGGGGATTTGGCACAGATTGTTTCTGTTATGGTGCACAGGATTTAAAATAGAAGCGGTAACATAAAACAACAGGCAACCTTTTGCTTTTTCTGTGATTTTCCTTTCTGGCTTATACTCCGGTGGGACCGATGATGCTAATGGCTACAAGGATGGTAAAAGGATTTTTTTTCAGATGAGTGATCAAGAAGCAACTGGAGGATTTTCCAGCTTCCAGCTTTGAATGTGCACAAAAAACCCAGGTTGCCAAAAATCCTTGAAACTTGTAACGGAGACATGCTGTGCTCCGTCGACGCACATCCACCTGTTTGTTGACTCCCTTATCCGACAGCTTTACATGCGTCTTGTCGCATTTTGAGTTACTGGTTTAATCTCCCCATTTTTATGAGACAGTAAATGAATGCCATTTGAATAAAGTCTTTTAAGCTGAGGCTCATAAAAAATGTGTGTATCGAAACAGCAGATCCCAGTTAAGTTCATTTCAGCTTGGGTTGCCTTAATAAAAGCCCATAAAAGAAGGATTTTCCTCATAATTTATGACAGTATCTTCGTATTTATGTTAGAGAATTCCTAATGATGGAAATAAAACCACGAAAAAAATAGAATTTCAGTGATAACCTTCAATTTTGATGACATCAAGGCATTTTCCTTGCAGGGCGGATAGCTGTCCTTTCTCCATAGACAAAAAGAGCTTTGTTATTTTTGCCAGTTGTGTTGTTTGCACAAACTCCCTTCTGCGGACACGAATCAGCCAGCTGGTCAGTTTCACTATTTTTTAGATTGAGGACTTGGGACAATGTGGCGACATGCTTCCTGAATTGTGTGGATCTCAGGAACATTGGCTTCTCTAAACATGCAAACATGGGACAGAGGAGTTTCCAAACCCCACTTGAAATCTGACAGGATGCGGACTCTTGAGCTGTAGCTAAACCCAGTACTTTGGCTGGATTTGGCTAAAGTACTGGTCCTTGGTTCAAATCCTCATTTTGTGGCTTTCAGGGACATCTTCGGACATGTCTGCACAGTTCCTTTCAAACATACATATCTTGGCAGAATGTACAATAAATAAACATTTCAGCTTTTGCTATTGCTTTTGGCTCTCTTACCTTTCGACGATCCTTTCCCACTTTCTAAAACCTCAGTTATGTTTGAAGTTTCCCTACTTTCTCATTTTTTTCTAAAATAACTTTGCGCTCCTTTGAGTCCTCCGGAAGGGAAAAAGCATAAGCAATTTCAGGATGTGCATTGTGTGTTTTTAAATGGTGTGAAATTTTGCTCTGTGATTATAAAGCAGTAGTTTTTAACACCCATAATCTGCTGTGAGGATTCCTGTTTGTGAGGCTTACTTTGGTTTATTGTTCGAGTCTTTGGTAGACTTGGTTGGGCTGAATGTTTCAAGTGTGCCATCACCCATATCATCTGTGCGAAAAGGAAGCCAGCATTTTCATGTGCTAGGTTCAAACACAGACCTGGAGTCTGGCAAGAATGAAGTGAGATTAAGTATTGTTGGGTCTCCTTGAATTTGTCCAATTTTAGACTTGAAAGGCTGAAGGGGGTGCTAACATCTGAGTCTTCATCAGTTTCTGCAGATTCTGATTTTGGTATGTAGTCCATATTAGATATTTGGTCATCATCTGACATTTCACATTGTTTGGAAGGTGATGTCCTGTTGTCATCTGATGAGGGGTCAGCCTGGGAATATTTAAAAAGTTCTTTTGAAACAGTGAGAAACATAATTTATGGCATAATGGAGAAAGCAAAGGAAGAACTCAAAAAACCTCATGTGGATATTCACCTGTGATTTATTATCATTTGTACAAATGGCAGACTTTTAAACAACTTGTGAAAAAAATTAATGTAAAAAACACAGCAGATAAACAAGATCCAAATAATGGTTTATTTTCTTCTCAAATAAAAAATTATACCTTCTTCTTTTAAGATCAGATAAAAAAGTGAAATATGGATCGACAATGATTTTTTAAAAATGTTCAAGTTGAAATTTCTGGATTAAAATTAGTGTTTGTTTTAAAATAAATATTAAGGGTAAAGGTCTTAAGACTCATAATTCTGAAAATGTAATTTATTCATAGTTGACAGATCAACACAGACACACGTCCTAAACATTTTTTTAATTCAAGGTACAAATTAGATAAATTTCCCACCTGTGCATTGGTAGGCAGCCACTGGGATGAAGAACAAGGTCCAAAACACTGAGTACACTTCTCCAAAGAGAATATCGTTGTTTAAATCAGGTCAAGTTTTTGACACTGTAAAGAATAAATTAAACATAAACATGTATATATATATATATTAGGTAATAAATGAATACTATAACATGAGATTGTCCTGACAAACTAATGTCCATATAAACCACATGGCATTCAGGTCCACACACACATACACACTGAAGCTGAACAGGTTGGCTGACTGACGTCATTTAGCTTCACCTTAAATATAAAGTACTTCTGCATTGAAGGGGAGCGAATCCAGGACCGGACCGTCTGGTTCTGGCTGCCAGCGGATCCAGGTCGTCTTCAGCTCTCATCTCTCATCTGAAACAGAAAATGAATACAAGTCAACACCACACTGCCTTGACTTAATCACATAGATATCCTCACTAATATATATATGTATTAGCATCCCTAATATATATATATATATATATATATATATATATATATATATTAGGGATGCTCGGATCAGGTTTTTTGCTGCCGATTCCGATACCGATCACCAATGAGGCCGATCTCTGCCGATCACCGATCTTTGCCATTTGCCTGGATTGACTGTTAATATTTGGGAAAATTAAAAAATTATCTGGCAATAAATTCATCTAATTTAGACATAAACATGCAAAAATACTTGCAGACACAATACAGCAGCTATTCAGTTAAAAGGACAACTGAAAAACCTGCAATCAGTAAAATAATATTTAACAGTAAGGCTCTCAGATCCATAAATTATTAGTCAAATAAATCTGCCTTTATCAAATAATGTTAAGTAACAAAGGAGATAATAATTCCAAGTCAAATGCAGGTTGTGTAAGGTTTTGGGTTTTTCTCTGTGTTTCTGTGTTCTGTAGAGTCTCTGTGTTGTCCTGTCTACCCTTGATTGAGTGCAGCTTTTCCTTGTTTCTCCTGATGTCTCCCTCTGTATTTAAACCCACCTGTGTTCCTTGTTCCTCTTCGGGTCCTCATCTTGCCTTCCATCAAGTCTGTCGTCTGTGGGTTGCTCTGAGTATTACCAGTTTGCTTCCAGTTTTTGAGCTTTAGCCTTCCGCTCTACTGTGCTGCCTGGACTTTGAAATTATTTGTGTGCATTTTATCATTAAAACCATCATTTTCATCATTTCAACCTGGGTTTGCTGTGTTTGCCTCACCACCTCTTCCACAAATCCTGGCATGTTGCATTAAAATAATCAATCCTAAATTACTAAACCATAACTTCCTGATGACATGGCTAGCTGATTAATGCTGGTTCTGATTCGATTATTTTTCAGAGATTGTCTGTCTTATGTTAGGATGGCGAAAGTTTTAATGCATATCTAAAATCTTTTTATTTTTTTGCTTAAGTTACATGCTGCAGCTTTAAGCAGACGTTCGGTGTGAGAGTTCACTGCTGGGTGGAGGTGGAATACGTCTGTGAAATATCACTACCAGTAGCACGTAGCGGAGGTCCAAGAGCGAGATCAGAACCAGCGTGTGACACCGCCAGCTCGAAGACTTGAATTATTTTTCATTTTATTTGTTTAGCTTTCTGACCGTGATGCTAATCCGGGTGAGTGTTGGTGAATGTCTTTACCTGCTGTCTGGCTGCTCCGGATGTCTTTTTGTTTTTGCATTAATCCTCGGTATAGCTGAACTCCGTCAAGTGCTTGTTTTTTAAATGCCATACTAGATTCGTTGTGTTGATGCATTTTGACGTGTTTCATTTCCAAGGTAATTTTCCGCCGCAAGGCGCAAACTTTCCTATTCTCTCAGAGCGTTCAAGTTCCATACGACAGGATTTGTTGCTGCGCGCTTGTGCAGTGTGAAGGAAAGAGGAGATGAGCTGCACACGCAGGCTGAGAATTGAGATAAATGTGATCGTTTTGGTGATCGGTAACTAGAGACTGTGATCGGCGATCACCGATCATACACTTTTTCACGGAAATCGACTGATTTTGATCGGTGGCCGATCGATCAGCACACCTATAATTTTATTCTACATTGAAAATTTGCAGAACTTTGAAAAATGCATCATGTTAGGTGCATCTCAAAAGCTGTGGCTGGGTCTGCGGGTTGAAAAAACTTCCCTGGGAACCTAAACCGACGCTTGGCTGAACAAGTCACTGAGAGCTGTTCATGCCTTCATTATTTTTAAATGTCACTGATGTCTTTGCATTTCTTCATAGGCGACCCTGTGCCCTGCAAATGTCAGCTCGTTGGAGTTTTTTTCTTCCATTCCGTCTTATAAATCAATAATTTCAAAATTCATCCAGGACGGTAAACAAGAGTGTTTTCAGCTGAGTGGGTTCTCTTGGGGTGCCTTTAGTTGAACAGGTTGTGTTTTTGTTTTGTTTCGTACAGCTGACAGATAATTGGATCTGAGCAGTGAGGTTTACAGCTGTAAACCAGTTGAATGTTACTTGTTGTTACCGCTTTTCAAAGAGACATTATCTCTCACACATGAACAGATCTGCTGGTCGCTGTGTTTACACTGTACCACAATCTTTCTAAAGGCCACGTTGTGCCTCTGTTAATATAACCTCTGCAGGGAAAACGTGTAGAATGATTAAATCAGCAGCATGAACGCTCGAGCACAGATGATTGTACCACCTGAAGGTTACAGACTAATTGATTGATTATTTTATGTCCAACAAAAGCAGCTGGCAGTGAGTTCAAGGTGCACTCGGCTGTTTCCTGTCGTGGCAAATACACGACTCTCTACTTCTACAATCTGTCTGCTTTTAAAATGCCAAGAGATCAAGTTGTTTGTTGTTCTGAAGCCCAACTAACCCCAAACGTCTTTTTTCCATAATATTCTCAC
The DNA here is from genome assembly GCA_903067095.1 of Girardinus metallicus. NCBI lineage: Eukaryota > Metazoa > Chordata > Actinopteri > Cyprinodontiformes > Poeciliidae > Girardinus > Girardinus metallicus. The sequence continues at coordinate 7,310 of CAEGAE010035419.1, read as the reverse complement.
AAAAGCAGCAGATTCAAGAGGGTATTATAAATAAATATTAAATTTCACATTGACCTTTCAACCTGATGAAGCAGGAGAAGAACTGCAAACAGCAGCGGTTTCTGGCTAGAGGCGAAGTGGGCAACTGCCCAGGGCGGCTTCTCCTCTAGGCGGCTTGATTTGCCAACCTAGTAAAACAGTCCTGAAGTTAAATCTGTAGCTTATTTCTAGCTTGAAAAGTAAATATTTAATAAAGGGTAGAACTTTCTTATTACAGCTGTACAATTTAATTTGAGTTCTTGGGGTGTAATTGTCTTAATAAAAATTTTTTTTAGATGTTTCTTGACAGTTGTGCAGTGAAAATCATGGCTTGATCAAAAAGCAGTTGAAGTACACAATTTTGTAAATTTTTGGTGCATTGCTGCAATTTAATTGGATTTATTCTTTTGTATTGTATACTGTTAGCAGCATTGTTTACGGTATGTTTGTGCCTTGTATTGAGAACAACTTGTGGTTGAACACCTCCGGCTCGTCTGGTTCTCTCATGTCCTCGGGTCCAAGACGTCATGCGTAACAGCAAAAACCACAAAGACAACAGATTACTGTTCAACATCAGACATATCCAGAGTTTATTCAGACAAACAAATGCATCAAACCACACTAACAACACAACAGAAGCATCAGAAACTCAGAACCACCACAAACAATCATTAATTACCTGGAGAAGCAGAGAAATGGACCAAAACAAAAGGCAAAGACGCGTCTTTGGAAATCACTGTTCGGCTGCAAACCAAGCAATGTGATTCCCTCCTCTGGGTTGTAGAGTTTTATCTAAAAGGTGTTTCCTTGTTTTAATTTATGCGTTTAAGGCGTGTTCTCTCCTTCTATAGCTGCAAGAAGGTTCAAATTACTAAGTTAGGCTGTCCGAAATAACTTTATTACCTCCTGAGGCCTGTTTAATTTCAGAACTAAGGTGGACCTCTCTCCATCCATCCATCCATTTTCATTACACCCTTGTCCCTTAGTGGGGTCGGGAGGTGCTGGTGCCTATCTCCAGCCACGTTCCGGGTGAGAGGTACACCCTGGACAGGTCACCAGTCGGTCGCAGGACAAGGAAGACCAAAGGTTATATTCAGAGACAATCTTCTCATGTCAATTAGAGAGCTGGACTTTCTCCCAGTTCTCCAGTTGAACAGAAGATTCCTGTTTTCACCAGAGTTCACCGAAAAGTCATCTTAACGTTTTATTACCTTGCCGAGCAAGTCCTCCAAACACAGATCTTTGTAATCATTTTAAAAGTAAGACTCACAGCCAGGTGATTCAGAACTTCTCCATCCTCTTAGATCAAAGCGCAGATTTTAATAATTAACACACTCATAAAATATACCTGAGCATTTCAATAAAAACACTTTTATTCCAGACATTTTCTAATTAATGTTCTACTAGTTTTGATTATATGTTTGACTAAGTGATGTTACAGTTTAATATGAGTTAGACACTACTAGGTCTGTTAATATAAACTATTTTCAATCAAAACATGCTGTTAATAAGTAAGAAATATCCTACAAATTGGATTATAATGATTAGAAATATTATGTGTTCTCATCTTTAGCCAGCAGTTCTATACTATCTCAAATACTAGAATTTGATGTACTGTGTGAACAGCCAAAACTTGATCTTTCCAGTCCTGAATCACGTCTCCTCTGCTGCCTGCTCACTTGAAAAACTGTGTATGGAAGAGTTAATTTATGACCTGTTCCTCTATGACAGAGACAGGCTGTCCTGCAAACCCTTCCAGAACTCTTGTCTGTAGTTTTTAAGTAAGTTGAGAAAATACCCATCCATAATTATTTAGATTAAATCATTAACCTAAACCTACCTAAATTAAAATCTACTCAAAATATTCACACACTGTTATTTTCACATGCACCAAGGTTAACTGCTACTAAAATGAGTAGAATCAAACTTATATCTCCAACACTTGTTTTGTATTTATTATATTATTGTAGTTTCTTGAAAAGCTTCACAACCTGAATGAAAACTGTCAGAATTTGTCTCACTGAACAAACTAAAATAATACATGTCCTGTCAATAGTAGATCGCCACTTTTTGAAAAAAATATTGTCATAACTATTGAACTTTATTGTCAAATTGTTTATATACAGATTTTTTATATTTCTGATGTCTATTTGTGTTATTTCTGTCTACTTCTCTTGTTTGTTATGACATGCACTGCTGCCTTTCTTGGCCAGGTCATACTTGTGTTAAATGAAGGCCAGGTAACCACTAATTAATTAGCAGTTTAATAAAATAAATGGTGCATCAGTAATGTAAACTTGTGTAAATGTGACTTCTTAGTTTTCTGTTTGTAATAATTTTTTCAAAAATCTCAACCTCATTTTCCACATTGTTATAATTTGGTATTTGTGTGAAGAGTTTTGAGAAAATAGATCAATTTGGAATAAGGCTACAACAAAACGTGGGAAAAGTGAAGGGCTGTGAATATTTCAAGTATTTTCTATTGAAGAACTTTGTTCAGCAGGTTGAATAATTTTGAGAATTATTGCTGAAAGTTGGATTTGCTTTTTGTTAAACTTGGCTAAAAGCTTTGTAATATCAGGATAATTAAACAATTAATTACACTGCGCTTGTGTATTTTGTTTATTTCAGTAAACTTTACGTTTTTTTTTATTTTCCTACAGGCCTAATTAACAGTGGGAGTCAAGAAACATTGTTGCTAGGTATTATAGAACTGAACGAAGCACACAATAATCGGATTAATTTTGTCTATGCCTAATTTGTAATTTAACTTTCAGGGATAATAATTTATAAATGGAATATTATTAGAAAATAGTAATTGATTTACATGTGAAGGTGCCTTTGGATGTTCACATTTACAGTTTGCTGTGACAATTCTACAGCAGCATAACCCAGATGAGGGCAGACGCCAATCCCTACAAAATACTTAAATTCTAACAGTTTACAATGTATTTATTACAAAGCTATAGTGACAGTTGTTGAGCATTTTAAAATAATTTTTTCTGTATTTTTTTATGTTTCAATATTTTCTGTGTCTGAGTCTAGCTCTTCTGTAAAAAGGAATTGTGAAGGATCTAAATAATGCCTTAGTTTCTTGGACAGTTTAAGGATTATTTTTCGTCGCCTTTGTTTTATTGGACTTTGTGGAGAAGCAGTAGGATGAGGATGAGAGGCTTGATGACATGAAACATAAATAACTGGCTGGTGTCAGAGTTTTATGGCGGCGGAGGCTTCTCGGGGCTCGCTGTGCCGCGTGGGACTGTTTTATGACCTCGTAGAACAGCTTTGTGAAGTGGACTTCCAGAGACGCATTTATTCATCTCAAAACCAAAGATTGACAATTATTCTAAATTATTACCTTTCATTCGGAAGATGAAAGCGCCAAAGACGAATCCCGGTTGTTCACCCCGGGGGGAGGCCTGGAGGCAGCTCTTGAATTCGGAACCAGCTGGAAAGATCACGTCTCGCAGTTGGCTTCAGCGCCATCAGTGTGTTCTCAGATGAGCCAGAGGAGCCGCTTGGGAAGAGAAAATCGATGGATGGAAGGGATTTTTATAGAAGCTTAGATTTTAACACCATGGATGTTTCTGGGATAGTCAGATTTTAGAGATGCTATCGGTTTCTTTAGTCAGTCTTACACACAAACAAGCAAAAATGAAACTTTTCAACATGAAAAATTAGAGATCTGTGAATGCAGGGTGCTGGGGTAGATATACTGACACGTGTAGATGTGTCAGTACCTCTACATGTACTGATATTCCAAACTAGTTAGTTTGCCTTGAAAGTTCAATTTTTCACTAAGAAAAAATGAAACAATTAAATCATGAGAATAAAGTCAAAATAACATGAGAATAGTCAAAAAAAGAGAATAAAGTCATATTACGAGAACAAAGGAATAATAAGACAAAAATAAGGTCGTAATAATATGAGAATAAAGTCGTAGTATTATGAGAATTAAGTCATGTTACAATAAAGTCATAATATTATGACAATAAAGTGAAAATAATATGAGATTAAAGTCAATATTTTGTGAATAAAGTGATATTATTAAGTGATGCTGTTATTCTAATAATACTATAACTTTATTCTCTTAATTTTATGACTATTCTGTAATTTTGTTTTCTTGTTTTCCCTAACACTCCAATCAGTTTGGAGAGTGAATATGCTAAAAAAAAAAATCAAACTCTAAAAATGTAGTTCTGAAAGCTGTTTGAATGCAAGTGGATTCAGGCTCCAAAAGTGGACTGTGGTGCAGGGCATTCTGGGTAAATACAAACATGTTAGTCTAGCGCTAGCGGGCGAAATGTCTTGTGGTTTATTGCCAAAGGAATAAACCACCTTTTAATACTAAATTAGATGAAGAGGAAGATGATCCTGAGCTGCAGCAAACTGCCTGAGCTCCTAGCAGAGTGTCCACCAAGGCTTCTGTAACAGGATCAATAATCAACCCAATATAAAACGATACATCTATATTTATGTTTGAAATATCTGCTTATATGTAATTGGTAAGACTGAGTGTTTAAGACATAATTAGCTGCTACATAATAAAAATTTGACTAGGAGATGCCAAGGACTATTTGGATTAGTTTCAGTCTAATATCCAATCAAAAAATTGACATCAGTATCGGGTTCGGTTCAGATTCTGGATCAGATCAGGTCCATATCGATCATCTTGTTATCTATAAGACCTAAACGGAAAAGTTAATCATTTTTCTGTACCAGATGTAAGTTCAGGTTTACTTTAGCCGACAGTTGGTGGGATAAATACCTTGTCATTAAACACACACAAAAAATAAATAGTTCTGAAGAAGGCAGATGCTGATCCAGCGGTTAGCTGATGACTTGGCCTGAGGAGGAACATCTGTCCTGATTGTGAAACACATTCACAGTCCAACTCTCCAAACATGGAGAGGACATTCTGGATCGGCTGCCCAGCTGATCCATGCATACACACAAAATTCAACATGACATGACCCTAAGGTTCAGATTAGAAGATATCTGTATGCGATTGCAGAAAACATTAGTGTTGGCTAGTTGAGTAATTGCAATTAGACATGATGATTTATTTCACTATCCTTTGATTTTACAGAGCTGTTTTATTGCTCGATTTGGTTTGGACTTATCTCAGTCTCTCATGTGAACACAAACTGTAATTTGTTCTTGAATAACAGAAAGACTAACAAGTTACTGGATATCATGTCTTTTCAGACAAAGTTCTGGGGATGCAGACCTGAGAGGTCTGGAAGGTTGATCCAACAACAGCAGATATTTAGTTCAGTGATTTCTAAACTACCAGCAGTGTTTTAAAGTTTATTCTCTCGGTGAAGGACTGTAGAAATGGGGTGACTTTTTACGTACACAAGTTTATTCACTTGTGATTTTTATCGCTAATTTAATAAAAACACTGCTATTGCGAAATTGTGTTTGTTCAGCATTAACAGAATGTAGACAAAGAATTGTAATGGAAATGCAGCTACTGACTGCTCACAAGTAATCTAACAAATTCAATCCCCTATAAGTAGGAGTCTCAGTTCCTCCGACTAGCCTCCCCCCATTTCAGTCTGTGACACCAACTTAAACTTCCAGAATGACTGGAAATTGGCGCTGAAGTTGCACTTATCTGCTAAGTCATTTTCTTTTCAGTGATTTTGTAATCACTTCCTTATCACAGTGGCCTCCAGCTCATGTCTTATAGATTTCCCTACAGCTAATAAGCACCTTTTGTCTCTGTACGTCATTAGCCTCTTTAATGAAACCGTGACTCCAATCTGTGGGCCGGCTCAGCTCATCCGAAGCTGCACACATCACAACAGCAGAGTGATGGGAAATGCCACTTCTCGTTTTTACTCAATTCAAAGCTGGGAAAATGGAGAGCTCCAGCTGTTCTGCTGAAAATAAGCAAAGTAGATGCAACTGTTGGTTAGTTTGCAATTGTTTCACAGAGTTTCAAACAAATGACCAGACATAACAATGGAAAGTGAAATTTAATTTGATTAAATGTATTGTGGCAAGTATGATTGTTGTATCTAAGATGAAGTCCGCCGTGCCTCTGTGGCGACAAAGAGGTGACCTCTCTCTCTCTCTCTCTCTCTTTCTTTATCCAACCTGCTCAAACTGTTCGCTCCCGGGTTCGGGATCCACCGGAACTGCCAGGCTCAGATCAGGGGTCCTGATGGAGGCCAAAATGGTGTAAATTCAGAACCACACAGAAGTGAATGATAGTTATAGCTGTCTTGGATTGCTGATTGGATGATAAAACTTCCATTGGATGATAAAACTGGTTGCCAGTAACAGTTGTTACTGGCAACTCTCAATAGTTGCCAGTAACACCGAATTCTTTTCATCCCTTTCTCTCTTGGATGGGATGTTAAAGCTAAGAAACAGACATTCTGCATTATTATTGATGTTGTTGTTGTGGCCTATTGGCTGTCGCCATGGCGCCTACTCTGTGCTTGCTGCTGTTGCATCATCAGTGCTGGGACTTGTGTTTGGTCGGCTGCCTTGGTGGACTGATCCTATACAGCCGGCGAAGCCGATATTTGTGTGAATGGGTGTGTGTGTAAGGTAGGTGTCCTCCATCTTTTATTCCACTTCCTTCTTCGACTCCAACTCCAGTCGCTAAGCCTGAGGTTCTTTAAGTAGATTTAAAGAACCTGAGGGCTCAGCAGATTTTAAAGTCGAAAAGTATGCTATTAAAGAATAAATTACTTAGAAAAATAAACATTCCTATTTGAAACTTCAATTGCGTCTCCTGTCCTCCCAAAACTAAAATTAGTTGACCTTCCAGTTGGTGGAAGGTCAAAGTGTTAGCTATTGAGTAGCCTGATAAAAACCAAGCCCGTGTTCCATGCCACACTTTGTTCGGAGGGTCTGCACTCTCTGCTGTTCAGAAACGATTGCTTCCTGGAGGCATGGCCTGTGTTGAAGTTTAAAATTTTACCCAGTTGCTAACGTTTGTCCGTGACATACGTAATGCTCCAGTTCCAGTTGACACAACAAAGCTTGTTTCATATTTCATTTGCAACACCACAGTTTTTTTATACACTGCCTGGCCAAAATAAAAGTCGCCACCTGGATTTAACTAAGCCAATTGGTACAAGCCTCCTATTGGATCTAGCAACATTGTGTGCCCAAAGAATGAGGTCAGCTGACTACCTGAATATACTGAATGACCAGGTTATTCCATCAATGGATTTTGTCTTCCCAAATGGAACGGGCATATTCCAAGATGACAATGCCAGGATTCATCGGGCTCAAATTGTGAAAGAGTGGTTCAGGGAGCATGAGACATC
>CAEGAE010035415.1:0-67552 GCA_903067095.1 Girardinus metallicus | reverse complement strand
TTTTTTTTTTTTTTTTAGTGAAAAAAAAAAAAAAAAAAATAGATATATATATATATATATATATATATATATATATATATATATATATATATATATATATGAAACACTCCTGAGGTTTCATATATACAAGATAGATTCACTACAATATTGCAAGCAATAGCAATCTAGCTAGGAAATAGCATATTTAGGCCAGAAAGTGAACTTTTATGAACGTCTTTCAAGAGGAAAACAATATACCACCATTTACGGACACAATCAAAATGATAAAATCAGAATAACTCGCAAATTGTAATTTGTCCTGTTAGCAGTTAATCTTCCAAATATGTTTTCTATTTGTGCGTTAACTAAGTGAAAAAGAACAAGAATCAACCAATCGATGAGAAATAATTTATGAACATCTTAATCAAAAAGCAGCTTCTTACCAGTTGTTCTCAGAACGTGTACGATGAAATAGCTGGAATCTGTGAAAGATGATTTACAGGCACTGGAAGAAAACATTCCTTACTTTAATCGCAGAAATTGTTTAGTTTTTTTTTTCCACATGAGTTTTTTTTTTTTTTTTTTCATTTTTGAAAAAGTCAAAATTCTTTTTTTCCCCCTAATTATTTTCTGTATAGGCTTCAGCCATTTGTATTTTCATAACACCTCCCATAATTTACTCCTCATGTCATTTTAATATAAACTTGGCGATTGCTAAATGTTGATTAAGCGGTTATAAAATGCTAATGAAGTAAAACTTGGAATGTTCGTGGTTTTGTAAATGATGTCCAGTGTGTTTTTTTGGGTGCAAGCCAAGTCTCCACGGTTCTGTTTTTTTTCCCAGGAACTCTCCTCCTTTTCACAGCAGATGTGGTTGTGAGCTGCCACTGTGGGCATTTCTCTCCCTGTTTTTATTGGTCCTACGCTGACCTTGTCCTTGATATGTGCTGTTTTTAGACAAGGTTCTTTGCAGCCCCACAGCTTTTTGAATTAGTGCTAGAAAAAAAAAAAGTTATCTATGTTTTTGGGACAAATTATTGTTAGAGAGGAGAGTCTGAAGCATGCCGTCCTGTGTTTGAGCCTTTTTTTGTATGTGTGTGTGGTGCAGCAGACCACGTCCCGCCGGGCCGGCCTGTGTTGCACCAACTGCCACACCAGCACCACCACGTTATGGAGACGCAACGCTGAAGGAGAGCCCGTCTGTAACGCCTGCGGCCTCTACATGAAGCTGCACGGGGTAGGTCACACCAACACCGACACTCCTTTAATGAACTCGCAGCGTCGGGGAAGACAGAGGCTCACAGGGGGCATGGAGGTCGCTGTGATGTGTGGGAGAAGGGCTTGTGAGAGTTGACATAACACACTCTGTGGCTCCTGTTGTGTTGGGGTTTGGGAGGGAAGCCCAGCTCATGGTGTTGCTCTACTCCCTCCAGGTGCCCAGACCTCTGGCCATGAAGAAAGAAAGCATTCAGACAAGGAAGCGTAAACCCAAGATACCGAAGACTAAAGCATCCACAGGTTGGTTACCCACGCACAGGAATCGGATTGGTCAAATCACAAGCAGTCTTGAGGACAGAAAAAAAAGAGCATTAGAAAATGGACACAACATAATGAGAGTGAATGATTTTCCTGTTTTGTTTTCAGGCTCTATCACCTCTGACACTAGCTCCCCATCCTCCCTGTCAGTCTCTGAACACACCTCCACCATTAAAAGTGAATCCAGCATGGCCCCGTCGCCCTACGCAGGGCAGGCCATCACATCTGGCTCTCAGGTAACCCTTCCTCCCATCACATTCTTCTGACACTCCATACAGGATGGAGAATACAGGCAATACTAAATCATTTGACTTAGAGAATTGGTATGATGGAGAAAAAAAACCTGCTAACTTTTAACAATGAGACGTTTATCACTCCTTACAGAATTTGGCTGAGGAATGTTCACTGTCTCCCCAGTATTTGTCGGGGTTAGGGACTATAGCTAAAATTCACAATTGCTTTTACCCCTTTTAAAAATGCTTATAACTGCAACTCTAGGTTAGACACCTAATATACCTTGCTATGCATCAATTCACACAGTGGAAAACACTACAGCATAAGGTAACATCTACGGTTTTTGTTATCTACACTCCTGAGGTTTCAGCCAATCAGCGGCGAGAAAAATGAACGGCACTCTTAGATTGGCTGCTTTGAAACTGCCAGCTAATGGCGTGTAAGCTAGCATTGCACATGGGCATTACATCATCCAAGGATACATTTTCTTTTCAATATGTCAGATATGCTCTCACAAAAATAGAAAAAATCTGTGAATAGATTATTTTACCAATTTGAACATTCAATAATTCCAGAGTTCCATTCCAGAAATAATATTCTTAAATACTAAACTCCAAGTAGGCCATGGTCCTCTATTTTAATAAAAAAAAAAAAAAAAAAAAACAAATACATGGTTTAAATACGCAGGGTATTTATCGGTGTCGTGAGTATGGGTCGATTTGTGGTGAGGATGGATGCACAATCCATCCAGGTTGTGATGAAAAAAATCATTTTTAATGGTGACCAAAAAGGTGTGCAGGAGTCCAGGCAGCACAGGTGGGCAAATGAGGCAAGGAACTCAGACACTGGTAGCACTGGAACAGCACAACACAGGAACAGATGAGATAACCACAACAAGAATCCGGCAGAGAGCAAGAGACACACATGGCTGGGTTTAAATACCCAGGGACGGATCAGGGAATACAAGGGACAGCTGGGGACAATAATTTTTTAATTCAAATATTATACATTAACATAAAAGTTTTAGTCAGATACAAAGAAATGGGCATAAATAGAATATTTTAGCTGCGTGCAAGCTGTAGTGTAATGTCTCTCCTAAGAGTTGTTTTTTTTAGCTAATGAAGCTTTTGTCTCCTTCCTTTATGCAGACCGCCTCTCAGATAGACAGTACGGCATCCGGACACGTGGACATTAAATACGAGGATTATCCTTTTACCCCGACGTCGATGGCTCCACAGAATTCCTGGTGCGCTCTGTCTCAAGCATGAGCATCCCCAGATAACAGGACTAGCTTACCGGCTAACTCTAACATCACTGAAAGGACAATCCTCCTCATCTGAAGCAACTTCCACTGACTCTGAAGCTGTGGGAAAACTGTTCTAATATGGATCAAAACGGGATGAATGTAAAAAAAAAAAAAAAAAAAGAAAGATGTATGACCAAGTAATCTTGGATTTGTATTGGAAACACTGGCTGTAAATGACAAACCAGGAGTGGATTGTAGTAGGACTTTCAAAATACAACCTGCAGCAAACTTATGAACAACTTAAGAAGAGCTAAGAACTTGAACTGATGTCCGTCCAGCAAGCTATATCTCCTCAATACGTCCAACATCAACTACCTATTTCCTAATAACAAAATGTTTTTGGAGAAACATTACACTCAACAGAGGACAACAATGCAAAGACGTTTAAGTGGAATGCTAAGAGATAAGGACACAATAACCTAATTTTAGAGCTACTTAGTAATTTTATTGTAATTTTTTTTCTCTCTTAGTTGTTGCTTTGTGTCCATCCTCTCTGCTTTAAAAACAATTCCAGTGGGTTATTTTTCAGAGGAATCTAAAAAAAATGGACTGAAAATAACTCTTTATGGCTGTTGAATATGTCTCATTACCAGCGTGTAGATGATTAACGTTTACAGGCACATTATTTATGTTGAGATAAGGACAGTTAAAAGTCATTGTGGACACTAAAACCAGCCGGTTGTAAACCACTGCTCACCGTTCTGCTCACAGAATGGCTGTTTACGCCTGAGCTGCAAGGCTCGCATTGTCTTAGACTTGCTCTAGCAGAACGGCGGGAAAGACGTCTTGTAAATGTCAAATGAAAACGTCCAACTACCAAATGTTTTCCATTTTACTGAGTCGACAGTGATGAAAGTGCAATGAGTCAATTTTTCTTTTAAAAATTTTTTTGAAGGCAAATAAAAAAAACAGTGTGAAATGATTGTAATCATAATGTAATAATCCGTGTTTGGTTGATAAGAGAATGTGTGTGGATTTTCTGAAGAGCTTTCTGTTTCCGTTGCTATTTTATTTTTTGATGACATTTGAAATCTGTCCAGGTTAATAAACATATTATATAATTTTATATAATTAATATACTGAAAACTGTTTTTTTCATTCCACATATACGCAGGTTTAAATAAGTAAACCTTTATTTTTATGGCACCTTCAAGATATAAACATCGCAGCGATTCACAATAAAATGATACAACAACCAAACAGCAAATAGCACATAAAGACCCGAGACGTTGGTGAAAAGATTACTTTAGTAGCATCTGAAATAAACAAAAATCCAGTGTATTTGCATCTATAGTAGAGTCCTATGTGGAAACCTGAAGTTTTTGTCTCAGAGGCCTGGCTGCAGCGTTCTGCATAACTAACCATTTTAAAGAATCCTCCCATGCAAACAACTGTCTGTTATGCCGATTTTAAAATGGGCATTGCTTTTTTTCATATGCAGCCAAGAATATATAGCAAGCTAATAAATTCTAGACAAATTTAGCCTAAACCTAGACAATAAAAGTTAAGTGTATTTGGCCCATTTGATCAATCCCAGCAACCTTTCAGTTATATTTAGATTTCAATTGGTGTCTATATGTCAATGTTGTTTCACCACTGAGCTCATCATCTGGACCCTTTCATTTACCCCTACTTTTATTTGAAGAAAAAAAAAATTATCTTTGTCTTAGCTGAAAATGTAAAGCCACATCCTAGACCCCCCCCCCACCCCATTTTTTCACTTTATCAACCCTCACTTGGAGCTACTTAAAGGAGAAGTATTTTGTAAAATATACTTTTCTGAGATTTATGCCATGTTATAATGTTATTCCCTCAACAAACACGTTCCTGGAGTGTTGCCCGTATTCATTCATGCATGTTTGGCTGCCAAGGGAGATTAAAAGATTTGTCATTTTGCTGTGAAAAACAGCTGAAGGGACCAAAGCGCATCTCCTCCTCTTTCCCATGTGCAGCTCCACCTCAGCGCTGTAGTTTCCAAGCGACCTTGCTTTCACCTCACAGGGCAGCCCTCCCTCTTGACTCCCCCACCCAGCTCCTTCAGACTAGCCAGCAGCCAGGTAAAGGAGCGATGTTGTGATGACTTCCTGATGGTGGAGTTTCAGGGAAGGAGCAGCAGTTTTTAAAGAGACAGAGGCCCAATTTCAAGCCAATAAATTAGGAAGTAAAATTACTTTAATGTCATATTTGATATATGTAGCATTTTTAAAACAATTGAAGTTAACATAGTTACTTGATTGTGCTTTAAAATGGCACTGTGTGCCTGCAAAACACATATTACAGTCCCTTTCATAATATAATCATGATAATCATCATAGCCATAATGTGCCATTATCAGCAAAATATGGTTTCCCAAAACATATTATCTTCTGAACAAAACAGCTCTTCCTCTATGAGAACCGCTTTGATATGATGCCATTATATTTATTATCTAAAAATATATTAGCCTTGTTTTTTTACCACCCTGCCACTGAATGTAACATAGCTAGTTCACTGTGTAAATGGTACCATATGCCTGGAAAATTCTTACTATTTCTCCTATAAGAACCTGTGTGACAACATGAAGCAAACAAAAGTAAATTTCAAAAAGCAAGAAATTCAAGAATTGATGAGAAACAAAGGCGAAGGCTTAGAGACTTCAGTGGATCAAAGTGCCACATTGGAGAAAATACTAAATATTTGTGAACATCTTCTAGAGCAGCCAGCCTGTCAAAGTTACTAGACGTCACCAAACAACGGAGGACGCATAAGGTGCTGCAGGTCTCACCTTCCTCTGTTGAGGTCAGAGTTCATAGTTCAACAACAAATAAGAGATTGTGAAAAAAATGGCATCCAAGGAGGAGTTCCAAGCTGAGAAATCACTGCTGACTTCATCTATTTACTTATAATCTTACATATTTTTGTCTCATGTCATCAATGGATGATCTGAAATATTTGATTGTGACACGATATCAAAAAATAGAGAAAATCTTTAAGATAGAAAACACTTCAGTTTATTTATTGTAGTTTTTGTTGTTTGCAACCTATCTAGCATAAAATTAATGCACTGCATCATCAATGCTACACAGGATGTTTTGCATCTTTAATTACCACTGATGTACACACGTATATTTGCCTGTAGTGATTTGAGCTGTGGCGTTCACTGTCATGCGTACAGATTTGTAAACTCTCATGTGTTTCTGTGTACAAGCAGGGCGTGTTCTCCAGCAGTGCTGACCAAAGGTTGACTTCCAACTCTCCTTTATGGCGGCCGGGTCCAAACTGGCCACACGACTGAGGGAAATACAGGCCTGTCAGCAACACGGTTGCCACTTTACTGCCTCCATGGCGACATCGAGGCACCGCTGCACCAACAACACTGCCCAGGTTTATGACTGTTGGGAAAGATGTTGCAGTCTTATCTTTGGCCAGCTAAGACCCGCTGTACTGTAACGTGAACACCCCGGAGGTACACATTTACAGGATGAGGAATGAGAGACAAATTTTGATTTTACAAAAATTTTTACAAAATCTTTTTACACAAACTGTCAGTATTGGAAACATTTCTTCAAACACAATGGCTTATTATTAGTTCACACAAGACCACAGCGATATTATCTGTTCGACCAGAGTTAAGAACACATCGTCATCGAGACCTTGCAAGATTAAGCATGTTAGACAATGGATGGATGGATTTAACTCACATTTATTTATTAAAAATATAAGTAATAAACAAAACTAAAACAAATATAGGAACAAACAACAAAATCCACAAAAACAGGAATTAGCTCCCCCATGAGGATAAGTGGGTACAGGTGATGGATGGATGTTCTTGAAGCATCAGCGATGATCTTACAGGTCTGAGGTCCATAGCCAGCAGGCATGGTAACAGCCCAACACTCTTTTCCTTTTAGTCAAAGAAGTCTTGACCCTTAGTCTGGTTGTTCTGACAAATGAGAAAATCTCTCCTTCGAAAGGCTTGTTGGACAAAACAAAAAATGTTTTTCAGGAGTGTATAAGGGAAAACGTCACAGGAAAGATAAATGGACAGTTGAGTTGTGCTGCCAAAAACCCAACAGGTTGCTTGAACTATAAGGTCAGACTGCCAAACTGGACAACATCCTGTATCTTTTGAAGTTTACACATCTCTCATCTTTGATGCATTAAGGCATGAAATCCTCCTGACTCTGAGAATCTTCCTGCTACATCCTAGCTTGCCACTTAGATGTCACATACACCAGGAGATATGTGGAAGGATGCTTTATACAAATAGCAAACCCTTTTGTTAAAAAGCCTTTATCAACTTTATGAAATACAAAAAAATCAAGGGAGAGTTGCATAGTTTATAAAGATTCAAAATATTTCTAGGAACTTAATTCGTGGTCATTCGAGAACAACATATATATTTAAAGGTATGACACAATTACTGACAGCTATAGAGTGAGAGAGAACCAAATAAGCTGTTACTTTTTCACAGTCCTGTGCATAAGAGAGAAATTCCATGAACCAGCAGTTTTATTTATATTTAACTACCAGAGCTAGGAAATAAACACAGATGTGATATATTGTTAAAATGAGAAAAAATGTCCTTATAATGAGGGAATTTTTACAAATTCTCCTGACACATTTCTTTAAAAGGCATAAAGGTTCTCACATACTTCATCCATAGAGTCAAAATCGGCTCCCATTGATGTTGTCACGTGATGAAAATTGCACCATCTTGTTCACAGACAGACGTTCTCCTCCTCTTTTTGACACCAGGCCCGGGTCACATTATTTCAACAGAGCTCTGTACAAAGCGTTGTATGATTTGTAAGAATATTACTGCGGTGTTTAATGCGGAAATGCACTCAGACAGCAATATTGATATGTTACTCCAACTAGTCCGCTTCCACCGTCTGGGTTTTGTATCCACAGGTGACATGGATACTTTTGAGAACTGTCTATGTGACACAGATGTAATTATGTCCATTTGTGCGATTATTCACAAAGTCACTGCAAAGACTATCAAATGGCTAAAAACTCCTGGATGACAATTAGAAAGTGGCTGTCCACAGAGGAAGGCGGTCTGCAGAAAGGTGTGGTGCTCTCTTCAAGAGCGTTTCATGAAGGCAAAATGAAGGAAGCAGTGATGTAGGGAGAATCCCAACGATGGTGTCAAGACATACTCTGGTCAGGACAGGTGGTCTGCGGCGTGCATGAAATATGTGTGCACATGCAAAAATCCTCTAACCACATCATTGTGCGTCAACTCTTCAGACGAAGTATGGGAGAGGCGCTGAATAATAATAATGAGAAATTTTCTTGTTTTCTCCTTATTAAACTGGTTATGACAAGTTTCATATGGAGAAACCGAGAAAATTGTTATAGCCACAAACTCCTGCTGTATTTACTTGCTATCTGTACAATTGACTCCAGTCAAGCTAGAGTTGGAAGTGACAGTCTAAGTAGACCTGAGAGAAAAAGGCATGCTGAAGGAGTTACATTTTTATGGAGCTATACACTCCTTTGTGTTTATCGCTTAAAACCCCAAAGGCATACCTTTCCATTTGTAACAATATGTTAATGAGGAAAGTTTGTTTTTGCAATGTGTTAATAAGAAGATTAATTGAACTTTTCCTTCCATTCAAATATTTCTTTCAGTCACACATAATGCAGCCATACATTTGTCACCTCTGAAGGGGGTTTTCCTGCTGCACACATGTACTTTAATTTACTATTGTTAGGTTAAGTAAGCTAATATATTCATTTGAAGTGACAGTCAGTACTGACAGAGAAGCCTTGGATTTGATTTAGACCTGCGGCATCAAGGCTGAGGTCAGACCAATGTCAAGGCTGTGATGGCTTCGTCTCTGTAGCAAATTGTAAAGTTGCAGTGTCGACACCCCTCGACCCCCCCAATAGCTTGACTCATCTGTCAGTTGCCAGGTTTCCCTTTCACTCTTCTCTGTGTTTCTGAGAACTATATGTTCCCCCTTTTCTTCATGTTTTCAACTGTGTGAATGACATTGAAATGTTAACTTGTGCAGCATTGCATGTCAGTTCCTGGACAGACATGGGGCTAAAGACCACATCAGTCCAGCGATATTATCAGCCGGCCGTATTGAGGAATGCGCTTTTTATTCTTTGTTCGCTGCTGCTGCAGGCTTTTCCTTTCAATTACAGACTCTACCAAAAACAGGGCATTTCCTTATAGGCTGTGATTATTTAAAGTTACTGTGTGTATGGTCTCACACACACATATTATTCAACAAAATTTCAGCCTTTAAATCAGAACTTCCTCCTGCTGTCTTCTCTGTGATTGGCCCAGAGGTTCTATTTTTCCCCTAGTGTGACAGGAACAAAACTTGTATCCTGTATCTTTCAAAAACAAAGACTGATGCCTCCCTTGGGTGGCATGTTGTTGTAAAAACAAGAGGGAAATAATAGTTTGAGCTTCTGTTGATTTTGTAAGAAAGATATGAACAATAAGTCATTTTTATGGTAGCTTCGATGTAAAGGACAAGGAAAAAGCAAAAACCAACTGTAACTGAGTGAAATAAGTAATTTATACACTGTATCTGAGCCTGGATCTCTCCTCTCTCTGATTTTAGACAGATTACAATCTGTCAGCCAATAACAGCACCAAGTCACCTTCTCCATCAACATACATGAGACCAAACATCTGACAAGGAAGGTTTGGTCGGATTGATCTAGCTCAATTCGCAGAAATCTGGATTGAGCTACAAGATTATGAGAACTTGGTAAGTGAAGACGACCACTCTTGGTGCAATTATTCAGAAATAATTGCACCAAGAAGAAATGATTGTCAAACCCCCTTATTCTTCATGGTCTCTATGCAAGACTATCCCCAATAGGATTACAGAAGCTAGTTTGGATCAAAACACACGCCACAATGGATTCAAATCTCACAGCCCTCTGCCACAGAATTTAGATATACAGGGATGCCTTAAGTTTACTGGTAAAACAAAAAAGTTTATCCAAAACCAGGCATTAATATGAACAAGCGTCTTCTTTAGAAGTGTAATGTTGACAACATCCCCGTTGTCAAGCACGGAAGTGGAAATATTATGGCTTAGGTAACTAACTTGAGTCAGCCTGGTAAAAAGCAGCTCCTTGTTCTATGCTTTGCTTCCTAGAGAGGTTCTGAACCTTTGGCTAAAAAATCACAATTGCTTGTTGAAGGAGTGGACTCTGCAGAACATTTAGCCCTCCTGTGATCTTAAGAGATGAACCCCACAAGTTTTTTACTCTATGTGCAAACCGGCAGGGTCATACTGACTGCGATTAGATGAAGCATTTTTTGTGCGTGCGCGTGTGGGCGTGTGTGTGTGTGTGTAATTTTGTGCCGTGGTCCACCTGAGTGACAACACTCTAAGGCTGTGGGAGGGTTAAATCATCTAATTTTACCACTAACTGTTTGGCAGCTGGATCTTAAAGGGAATTATGCAATGAAGCTTACTGGAAATTGCAGTAAAATCTTTGCCAGCAGCAAAATGTCTTAAACATTCCTCTTGCTCTGACTTTAATTGCTCAGTATTTGGAAGCGTGACCAACACAGACTGAATGGCTTTATTCACTTCCTCTGCTATCATTGCTAAAACTACAACCATAGGAAGACTAGAATTCTAAAATAGCACAGAAACCTGATGTCATTGTTCACAATTCCTCCTTCTGTTTGGTGATTGGAAAGGATCAGATGCATCCTCAGATATCCACCTCAATGGGAGAAATCACAGTCAGAACACTGAAGGGAGATGAAAATCAAGTGGAACTGCGTAGGAAGGGAACGGCCAGGCTAGTCTTGAGTGTACAGTATCACTGAGGGACTTATGTTTAAGGAACAACTTCATTTATTCAAGTTTCTGTAGAGGGGAATGGAGTAATCATCTTCCCACTAGCTTTTTTTGTGAATAAGCAAAAAGCAACAACTGTCTAGACTGTTTTTCACTTTTACCCTGTTTATCACCAACATAATGGCAGTATTTGGTATTTTTAAATTAAGTTATTAATTTGAGCAGTATTTTTTGTTGCTTCCACACTATGAGGACTATAATGAAATTCACAATTTTATTAGGATTATTCTGTCCTTAAAGGTCTAAATCTTTAAAACTAACCTCTGACCCCTCCCAGAGTCTAACTATTCAATCTCCATGAGCACACATACGTTATGTTGTCAGGAAGGGATAGCAGCAGACATTTGGGGGGATTTGATTTGTTTCACCTTAGAACCTCCCCATTCACATGTGATTTACTGATTCACTGATGAGATCTGCTGCAGAGGCACATCTGGTTCTATTAATCGACAACTGTTTGACAATTATTTTAAACATCATGATACCTTTAACTCTGAACCGAGTCATATCGGCACATAACCCTGGAAAACCAAACTAGATCAAACCAAAAGTATGCAGGTATTAGTCATCAACAGTTCGAAAGTCAAAGAGTAAGCAGGACAAAGGTTGGAGTGCAGCAGCCCTTCCATAAACCAAAGTACATCCAACTGTAGCCGGGGTGAACAGGTGGAAAACACAGCCGCTCTCAGTGATCAAAGTTATTGTTGTAATCTAAGAATAAACCTATCGATGATGAGGGATACGCATGACATCATTCCACTATCTGACAAAGGTTTCACTCATGAACATCTCGTAAAATAATAATTGATCTATTGACATCCTGAAACACGAATATCACCGCACTTGTACTTACAACTAGGAATTAGTGACTGTTACCAGTTGTTGTTTTACCTGATGTCTAATTAGTGCTTTGTGGCGGTGAAGGTGTCTGTTTTAGCACCATTGTTCTCTGCTCTGAAGGAACATGAGTATTGTTTCTCAGCATGCTTCTCATTCCTCACCTGCGTGAGGCTTCCTCCCCCCATGTTAAACTCGGGGTCAAGAAAATCGAAATTCAGACATTTTTAGATGCAATCTTTAACATCAGAGTTAGTTTCACTGAGCTCATGTTATTTAAGTTCCCAACCAACTACTGATTGAGGCCAAAAAACAAACAAAAAAAAAAAAAAACTGAATTTCTAAACCTCAATTTTGCTAAATTAAAAGCAAAAAAAATACTCAGAAGTAACAGACATGCCACTTTCAACACTTTCATTTCTTGTTGGTCACCACAGCTGCGTTTTCATTACAAATATGCGTAAAACATTAGCCGTATTCCTGCTAATGTTGAAAAAATACAATTTCGCAATTGCAGTGTTTCTGTTTAATAAGAAACACAATTAAATTAACACATGAATAAGTTTGTTCAGGCAATAAGTCACTGAAAAAACATGTCTGACATCTACCCTCTGCCACTTCCTGTCCTTTTCTTCTTTGTGGTTTGCATCAGTGGCAACATCTGGTTGTTGATCATGTGACTTGTGTGAAAAAAGCATTGCCACTGGAGTTCTGCAAAATAAACCTATTTCAATATGGCCAAAAAAAAGAGACAAACTCCTCATCCTAAGACCAAAACTTTTTATTGAAAAATTAGTTTTTTTTCAAAATTGCCATGTTTCCATTAAGCTACTTTATTTTTGAAATGTCAAATTGCGAAATTATATGGTCAATGGAAATGCAGCTTATGAGCCCACCTCCACCTCCTGGTTAAAGGAGTTCTCCATTGCAGGAGTCTTGTATGATGATAACACCAGTTGCCAGTTTATTTTTATTTTGTGACTATGAAAACGGAACATGCAATCTGCCAGAATACAAATAAAGCAAAACCTAGCAGAGTTATTGGACTTGCTGCCAGTTGCCACTCAAGCATGTATTCATCTTCAATATCAACACAGAACCGATTCAAAGCACAAGTGTACCCCACAATTTACAGAAACCCTGAAAACTTCTCATCACAAACATAAAATCTAATGAGGTGTGCCATTTACTGTAACTTTTCCATCAAAAAGTAACATTAGCTAGATGCATCAAACATGCTATCTATAGGAAAACCTTATTCCTTATCTAAGGGAAAACACACAGAGATATATCTACTCTATCTAGTAAAATATTGCCCTGGCTTATTTTACTGCTTTGAAACAACATAAATTAACTCTTTCAAACCTCAGAGAACCAACCAGAGTTGTTTTTTCCAAAGTTGTGAAGCTCCGTCCTTGAGGTAGAGACTTCATCCAATATAGATTTCTTTTAAAGAATTGTTATTTTTATTCCAGCTTGGAGATGTGATTGAGTATCTGTATCAGGAGAGTTATTTGATTAGTTATTGGAAGGCTGAGTTGAGTTTGCATTGATAACTGTACATATCAGTTTCGCTGCGTATTCATCGGACCCTTACCTTAACTCTGTGATCTCCAAAATGCTGCCAACTTTTCCATATCCGTAACCTGTTCCATAATAGACAGAGGTTGAAACTCAAAGCAACTATTCTGTAAAGCGTTCGCATTTGTTGGTATTTCATAAAGTCAGTTCCAGGTCAATTCCTTCTTTCCAATAAAAGGAGATAGTGGAGAAGCCGACATGTTCAGTAGCTTCTTGTTGTAGCACCCTGATTACAGTGGACCCCCACCTATTTGAAAGCTGCAATGCTCCACTTGTGAAAGTAAATCTAATGGGCTTCACCTTGGCACTCAGACAACAATCCTGAGTCCCACAGAGCCAGACAGATGTTTCTCCAGTGTCACTGGTAAACATTTAACTCCATGTATCATGTTGCTAATAATTGACTGTTTTGTATTGTTTTAAGCTTGTTAAGGCTGATCCATCCCAATATCAGGTGACAATATGAAAGTAGGAAGACTGTTGTGACATATAACCTGCCTACATTTACACATATATTTACGTGAATGTTTTTCTTACCCATTTGTCTTAAGCATGTGTCTGAAAACTCTGTGGTTTTAGAGCCAAACTGTCCTCAGCTTCACTCCCCCAACATCACAACATTGACTAGAACACCCATTACTATGAAGGCATATAGCATCGGGGGGAAGCTAAAAAGTAACCATAAGGGGTAAAACGAGTTTAGGAAATTTAGTGGCAACAGCAAAGTTAGAAAACACAAAGACTAAGAGAGATTTACAAAAAAAAAAAAAAAAAAAAATTCCAGTAAATATCAGACGCCTGCACCATTTCAGCCTTCTGTTCGCAGTCCGCCTTGTTGGCAAGATCTAAACTGGACATAAAAATAAATTCCTCGAAAGAACAAGTAAACACAGACTGGAACCATAGTAGGAAAGCACTTCCTTTAACTTCATCAGGATATACAAAGGCTGATGTGACCCAGTGAAGTCAAAGGCAAACAATAATCATATAGTTTGGCCCAATAACCAAATAGCCCAACCCTACTGAAGCGACAGGTTATTTCAGGGACAAGCCACTTCAACCTTGCATGCTTCATTCATGCTTTTATCTAGAGTCAACAACACTCAGCCTGCACAACAGCAATGCAGCAGAAACCCAGCAGCACAGGGCTTACGCTCTGGTAAATGTTTTATCGTACTTCTGTTCCTCAGGTATCTGAATAGAGCGGCAAATAATGGAGTCTCTGCACGGGAAGACAAGCAGCAGTATTTATTTTCTCAAAAAAAAAAAAGGTTTGATTCACACGATCTATTGGTATTATTAGCCATGACTAGAATCTATTCCCAGAATTATTCTTCCATTTTTAGGTAGAAAGAACACAAAACGCCACAACAGGACAGAGTCAGAGCAGGGCCTAAAATAAGACGGAAAACGACCAAGTGATGGATTGCGCGGAGACAAACAAGAACGATGACTTCCGCGACCGTGAGTTTGATTGTTTCCTAGGGAGAAGAAGGTAACAGGAAGCTGGAGGGTGGAGGGGGGCTACAGAATTTAGCCCTGAAAGGGAATTCATAGAGAATCCATTCACCCGTCATGCTCACATGTTGTTTTACTATCTGTATTATGCTTTACAAAGTAGTCAGACCCCTTAAACTTCCTGACATTTTGTCACTTTGCAACCACAAACTTCAGGATTTTTCATTTTTTTTAATTAGAATGTTTTGCCACAGCCCAACAGGAAAAGAAAATGATATGATAATGACAAATTCTTCTTTCTTTTAAAAATAAAATCTGAATAGTGTGGTATACATTTGTATACTGATACTCCTAAATAATATCCACTCCAACCGACTGTCTTTAGGGAACATCAAAATCAGAAGAACCAGTTTGAAATCCAATCTGTGTAAATCCAGTTGTTCTGTTTCCGGCCCCAGAGATTTGTTAAACATTAGAGATTAGAGAGCAAAAAGCATCACGAAGACCAAGGAACACAGCAGACGGATCAGTTGGACAGTTGGAAGAAGCTAAAACTTGAGTTTGATTGTAAAACAAACATGTAACACCCCTATGGACAGGGGCATGGCCACAGGGATACCCTTGACATCTGATTGGCCAATCAGATGGGTTTGGCCGAGTGGCTAATTTCCATCCAGTCCCATTGGCAGATTGAACTATGTGATGTTCAATAACTGCTGCTGCAGAAAAACTCTTCGTAAAGGACAAATGGGGGTTAAGCAGTTGCTTGGAATTATTCAATAATTTTCACATTAAGTTAATAATGCAATTAAGCTAAGCTAAAACAGGCTAATCGTGTGACTAAAAAAATAACTTGTATCCTAGGAAACGGTAACAAGGAACTTTACTGCGTAGTTTCCACATGCTCAACAGCTTCATGTGTTTTGATTGGTTAAATAAATGGCTTTGTTATTCAAGATTTGGCTCACTGTTTATTGAAATTGCAATTTTGATGTGCCACCATTCTACTGCTGGTGTTCCTGCCTTTCCCCTGCCCGAGAAAAAAAAAAAATTGATATGCCCCCAAACAGGGAAACATATTTTCCTGATGATTCAGCTGTTTTATGATCTCATTTTATGTACATGTTTACAATGGATTTACATCTTTTTTCACATGGGGATGCAAAGTGATGCAAAGCTGGAATTTGAAGCCGGCGCCTCAACTGGTCTCCATATCTCCCACGTTCAAGTCTGAATTTCTGTGTGTGAGTGGATTTGTGTGTTTTGAGCCTAACAAATGCTTTGCTGCTGCTGCTATCTGTATTTTACTCGTGGGAGCACAGCAAAACGAGATCACTCTCACTCCATATGTGTGAACTTGTAATGCAGGGTGAGTGTGTGTGCAGCCATGCGAGTGCGGGCGTGTGCGTGTGTGTGTGTGGAGTTGCTTCTCCATTCGTCACTGGCCCAGGGTGGAGAGGAGACTCCTCGGAGCCCAGAAAGCAGGGGTCAAGTCCGGGCTTACTCAACCCCCGCAGATCCTCCTCTACCTCCCCTGCACCCCAGGCCCCTATCACCATTAGCTTTCAGATGAATGTGCGTGTGTGTGGGGGGGGTGTGAGGAGCAGGCATGGAAAGAAATGGATGAAGGGGACAGATGATGAGATATATGAACTGAAAGGGCAGAAAAAAAACCTGGGCTGGTGGAGGATTGAGAAAGGAGAGGTTAAAGGATAATTTCTTGTGAAAGGAGCCGATAAATGGAGAAAAGATGTAGAGACCGATGGAGAATTAGAAAGTAGGAGGAAAAATGGTCAGAATCAGATGAAGGCAACAACTTCAACATAATTTAGGATATTCTTACAGGGTTTAATACAGCAAATTCAACAAATGAATGCAATATACTGTCCGCTGTTGCACACGCTCATTCAGGTGCGAAAGCTGCACGTTAGTGGCTTCGTTTAGATTTGACCAATTTGAATAATGAACTTGATTGCATTGTTTGATTAGGAATGGATCGGAATGTATTTGACTGAATCACTTTGTCTGATCAGACTGAATCGACTTTTGTTTCATAAAGTGCCCTGAGGTGACACCTGGTGTAAATTGCTGATATACACTGAATTGAATTATGTGGGGAAAAAAATCTTATCATAATATTTTTCATATTAATCAAAATCAATATGAATCACGATATGAACAGGTCACTATTTTGGTCAATCTTTGGTTTTCCTTGGAACTATTAAGTAACATTTCAAGATATTACAAGGTCAAAGATTTATTTTTAAACGTTGGACATGTCAGCATTATATAGCTGCTTTGGATGAAAAAAAGAGGTAGATTTTTAAATTAAAATGCTTAAGGATTACAGAACCCAACAAATGTGAACATTCTCTTTATTTTGTCAAGCAGGTAATATGCATTCTCTAAATCTCTCCTTTTCTATACCTCCTTTTCAATATAACTTTTATTAAGAATGAGTAATGAAAATAAAGACAGAAAAATGTTTATATCCTCAGCTTCAGCAGCTTCCAAACACAAAACAAACATGTTTGTTCTTTGTCCAACTTTAACTAGCCGAGATGCGTCAACACGACTGAACCGTTCGGGTCCTTCGTGTCATCAATGTCATTCGCTTTTTTCTTCTGCTCTTTTCTTCCTCTGGGACACTCACTGTTTCTCTTTTTTTCACTTATGTCCTACCTGTAATATGAAGTATATACATGGTAGATCTGCAGGAACATTAGCCATTAGCACGTCTGGTCGCTACTGCGCTCTCTTCGTCAGCGTAACTTTCCATGGTTATATTCCAGCCATGTGATTGACCCAACGCAAAGCAATTCTAACTATCAAGCCTCAAACTAAATATTTATTTACAAACTAAACATTTAGTTAGTAATCTAATTATCTAGCCTCAAACTAAATTCTGTGGGTCCACACTCATTCAGCTCAGTCAGTAAGATGCCTCCTCACTTTTTCCTGAAGCTGCAAAAGTTCAAAAGTAATCCTCAAATTTGATTAATTTATTATTTTCACACTTTTCAATGCTTAGACTCCCTATTTTGAGTTGTGCTCTCAAGAAGTTTTCATTTATATCTATTCCATATATTTACATTTACTTTTTATATCAATGTTTAGATAGGGATATCATGAAAATAAAAGCAAAGATTAAAACTAATTCCAAACTGGATCCTGTGTGGTTTATAGATCAAACTGTTTGTCTCTCAGTTTTACTTTAGTTTGATTCAGAGGACTTGTTGTGGCCTTCTGTCAGTTTTTCCTGGGTATGTAAAAGATACATGAGCTGGAGAAAACAGTGACGGACAAACAGCTTGCATCTCTCTGTGAGAGAGCATGAGGTGCAGAGTGATGGGTGCCAGGTACGGTTCTCCAGAGTGAGCGTTACCACTGTTCTCAGAGCACCACCTAGGATGTCCATGTCAGGGTGGCGTCGGCGATGACTAGTGGAGACTCCAGAGGTCTGCTGGTATTTTTAACACACACATACACACATGTTTGCGTGGCTATCTTTGTGGGGACTTTCTGTTGACTTCCATTCATTTTTATAAACCTTACCCTTACCCTAATCCAAACCTAACCATTACATACCTAACCCTAACCAAAACTCAATTCACACCTTAGTCCTAAATCTAACCCCTGACCCAAAAACATCGTTTCCCCTTGTGGGGACCAGGCTATGGTGCAGTGGATCCCCGCAATGTAGTATGTGTCAGGAAAATGGCCCTCACAATGTTTTACAAACACACACGATCACCTCGTGCTTGGCCTGCAGGTCACTGTCTCACCAGACAGCTTTGTCTGGACTGCAGTTTTTTTCTCACTAATAACACATGAAAAAGACTGAAGCTCTTGACTCCAAATATCAATATAACATAGGGTCTAATTACACAAAACCTTTTAAAGATCTATTGTTGTGCTTGGATAGATTCAAGCTAGAATAGGTCTGTGGGCTTTATAAAACATGTGGATTAATAATTCTCAGATATCAGATATTCTCTGTGATGGGGAGGAAATGCATGGACACATTGCAGTCTATAACAAAACATTTCCCTTGTCCAGCGCTAACTCAATGTCTTCCTGTATTGAAGTGGGAGGAGCTCCATTTGGGTTTCCAGGTGAGGGGCTGGGCATGGCTTGGGGTTGCTAAGTCAAAAAATTTGAGGTTTTTGAAACTGTTTTTGGACTGTTTCTCAAAGCAGGAGATACACAAACAGAAGGACAGAAACATGCAAAAGGTGAATTTTGCATTATAGTAGACCTTCAAGTAAAAATGACTCAAAATCCTAAAAATAATTTATTTTTATTTTTAGAGTATATTCTCTCCGTTCAAGTTAACACAGAGTGTGAAGGCATGAGGAGACTGATTGCTGGTATATTTTAGGTTTGAGGTAAAAGTTGTCAAAAAGAAATGTGACTTTCAATTTAACTTTCTGGATATGACAACTTAAACAACTTATGTTTAAACTGTGTAGTGACTAAAGAAACTAGGGGATGGTAGCATCATGACGTAGAGATGCTTTTCTCCACCCAGGATGAGGAAACTGAACACACACATATCAATGTATAGCTAGCCTGTTAAAAAGCAAATTTATTGTTCTAAACTTTGCTTCCTACAGAGGGCCTGGACCATTGACTATTGAGAAACGATTGCTTGCTGGAGGTGTGGACTGTGTTGAAACTTTTAACAATTGGATCTGATTTTACCTGATCATATGTTTGGCCGAGACATGTGTAATGTGCCAGCTTGCCTGTGAAGGAAGCTGCGCTATGAAGCTTACAAGAACTTGTGTTCGCTGTAAACAACCATCCGAGCCATCTTCTGCCAAACATCATTGAGAGTAGAGCCACAACATCTTGTGGCTCTACATTCCTCTTGCTCCGACTTCAAATTGCTCAACATTTGAAAGCATGGTCAACATGGACTGAATGGCTTCGTTCACTTCCTCCGCTGCCACTGCCAGACTACAACCCTACATAGGCAGACAGCAATCCTAAAACAGCTCAATGGGAAAAACCCCAGACGGAGCACTGAAGGGAGATGAAAATAGAACAGAATAGGAAGGCAATAGCCAGGCTAACACATGGCAATATTGGCAAAAACTGTTAGGCTCCAAAATTTTGAATAGCTTGTATGCACGACAGCAAACCCAAAATAGTTAGCAGCAACCATTGTAGATTTGGTGTTAGAAGAAGTTAACACAGAGAAAAAAGGTACGATGTGTGATCACTAGCAGCAGTTTCGTTCAGCCAAAACGGAGAGTAACGGTTAGCAGAGGATGATTATTAGAAGCATTAACATGCATTTCATGCACTGGATGGTGTTTGTTAGGGACCAGAATACTAAAAAGGCAGGTATATAACAGTGAATTTTCTTAGGTCATCTGAAGCTTTGAAGATACATCAGTGGAGTTAAGCTGTTCTCCAAGTCAGCACCGCAGACAGGCGCTGTGTTTGATCTTCTGACCAAACTCCAGTTAGTGAAGTCATCCCTTCTGCCACCACCCCTTCTCTTTAAGCGCCGCACTAAAGAACAATCATCACGGGCCGTCGTAAAGCTCACTCTCATCCTTCTCTATTATCTCTGGCCGAGTTTTGTCTTTGTACCGTTTGCTGTCAGAGCGGCTTTATTTACGCCGCTCCTTAAGGCAGACATCAGTCATTTTATTGGTCTCATTTGATTACTCTGCTTCTCAACCTGCTCATACATCTTCTTCTTCATTTGTCTCCACCATACTCTCAGGGATAAACCCCCTTTTTGTCATTCTAATATGATCCCTGTAGTCTGTTCTCTCCATCACTAACCTTCAACTGTTCCTCTTTTCCCCACCTTACGCTGGCCGCCTCGGTCCGTACATCTGTCTCCCTCATTCGGGGGGCTGTCCATCTTTGCATTCTGTTTCATCTGTTTCTACGTGAGCTTGTGAAAAGTGCACTCTGGATAACCCACCAAAACGCCTCCCCTCCGTTTCCTGTGGTGGGATGCACCCTATTTATTTCGTTGATTTTCATTTGCGAAAGAATGCGCAGACCAAAGACTGACTGTCTGCAGAGGATTTATCCGAGTTGAGCCGCTGCGTCACTCCGAGAGGGAGTGAAACACACTCCATAAACTCAGAGCCTGGTCAGTCATCAAACATTTTTAGCATGTTTTTTTGTTGTTGTTCATAATTAAAAAAAGAAAATACATTTAAAGTGTTTTACAAAATATTATTTCCAGAGCGTCTTCTCATTTAAAGGTATAGTTTGCTTTTTAAGATACAATCTGTTAAGTTATTAGAAGTAATGGTTTTCTTACAGGTAGCAGAAAAGTGAATCATCATTCAGTTTGTTGGAAAGTGAAGAAAATGCTCAGACTGGTGAAAGTTTCACATCTAGATTATTACAAACATCCATTAAATTTGTTGCTGTTTTTTCGTGTCTAATTTCTCTAAAGTCATGATGGGTGATGCTTCAGGATGTATTAGGCTGCTGGATCGGCCCATTCGGAATGATCACTGCTGGCTCACATTAAAGTACAAATCCCTCTTATTATTCTTATCAAGCACCAGGTGCTGCCATGGGTTCCTTCCTAAACTCTCACTGGCAGCCCAGTCCCTCCCAGCTGCAGTCAGTCACTGTCCAGACTGCTAATGAACAGTCTGGACAGAAGTTCCAGTGGCTCTTCTGAGGTTATATAGATTGTTCATACAATCTGTGTCCATCCAACCATTTAATATCTTCTGCTGTTGTCTCTGTAGGTTGTGTGGTGGTGCTCGATGTGTGTGCACTACCTTTTCTCTTCTGCAGGGCTTGAAGAGCTATTCCTCGTCTGTGGCCATCTGGGGGCGAGCTGGTTTCTTGAGGCAGGGACCAGTTGGCTGTTGCACCTCCAAGTGGTAACTACTCTAGCTCTCTCTCTTGTCTTTGCCCTCATTGCATCCCGGTTCCTCGGCCATGTCCACATGGACTCCTGGACAGTTCCCATGTTGCCTGCTTGATCCAGTGTTCCTGAGTCTTCTGAGCTCTCTGACGTCTCCTTGGAAAACTAAATTAGTAAACACCGTTCAGAGGTCTGGATAGTAGTTGTTCAGTGTAAACATTTCTTTTCATCCTTTCCTTTGTAGAGGTTTGTAGGAACAAGGAAAGCACAGACGTTTTGCTGGTCCTGTTTTTTTACAGTCAATTCGATACTATCTCATTCCCATTTTACTATATTTTTTGTTTGTCTTGCAGTCTACAGATCATATGGAGTAACATCACCAGTTTTTTTTCTCTGTAGCACTTTTTGTGTAAGAACTAGACTGTCTGGTTAGAATAGTGTTGTCCGAAGTGGGTCCTGAAGGGCCGACATCCTGCACATTTTAGTTCTCCCCCTGGTGGCATAACAACCTTTTCAGCATGTCAACGTTCTTCTTAGGCCTCTAATGAGCCGTCATTTGATCCAGGTGCGTTAAACCAGGGAGTGAACTGAAACACGCAGGATGCCGCCCTCGAGGACCAGCATTCTGCATTCCTTATTTTGCCAAATCTAACAAAAAAAAAAAAAAAACTGTAAAAAGTTAAAAGTTGAAGCCTCTTAAAGAAAGCCTCTCCCAGATTATCTGTCAAGTATCTGAACAAAGCCTGAATTCAGATTTACTCAGCTGTGCCTTGGTACCAAGCCCACACATACACAGTCTGAGTGGTACCATGTCGCTGCTACCACTCAGCGACATGGTAGCAGGGGCCAAGCACCATAAAACAAACTCAAAGGAACCCATAAATATCACCTTGTTTTAAAAGTCATCCTCACCTGTTCTGTCATTTCTGTTTTTCTTTCAGCTACAAAACTCTTCAGAATCCGAACAAACGCTGGCACTGAAACAGAACCACACACTGCGTCCTCGTGTTTACAAAAATAATCTTATACAGTCTTTAGTGTCCTCTTAGCCACACACCCCCCCCTCCTCTCAGCCGGCAGAGAAACAAAGAGTGATTACTACATTCTTCTCATACATCAGCTCAACCTTCAGATAGCTGTCTTTACAGCAGTCTGGAGAAATGGCCTGAATGCAAAGACCAAATAAATACTTGCAGCCAGCCCAGCCAGAACAAGAGACAATGAAGCCAACGGTCCAATTACACGAAACTGCGTCTCACAATAATGGCAGTGTGAGACAAAAGCAAGCATAAAGAAACATGGTCCTGGCTATTTATCTCATTTCTTTAAGTTTTCCTAGAATCACCAACTTCCGTATTCAGCTGAACTTATCTGAAAAAATAAAATCATGAAATTGAACATAGACTTTAAAAAAAATATATCAATGGAAAAAATTTTAAAAGATTATTCAATTTCCTGTCATTAACATACATTTTCCTTCTTAATGTTAACTTAGTTTGAAAGCGTTCCAAAATGAAATATAAAGCCTATCCACAGATCACATTGAAATCTTGCCAGAAATCTGAAGTAAAATATATTACTGCAAAAATGTGACATGTTGTGGACTGCACAGTGAAAAAGCTTCCTACCAATATTACAGTAAATCACAGCAAACAAGGCAAAGAAGTTGATGAGAGTGAGATCTGACAGCAGAATATAGATTAATATCTGGTTAGAAAAGTTCACCCACTCTGACCCATGCACTCAGTGATATCGTGGACACACTGACTCCTGTCTGTCAGAGACTGACATAAGTCATCTGTCGTCCCGATACATATAGCGAGATATTTTAGTGTTCTAAAATCTGAGCTTGGCTTATAAAGATAGTAAACTAAAGTGGTCCAAAAAATATCCTTAAGGAACCTCTCAACTGATTTTGTCATCCAAATGTCATAAAGTTATTCCAGTCTCTAAAATAAGGTCTGAACCAGTTTATCCCAGTACTACTCACAATCCCACCAATTCATGATTTCATATGTCATTTTCAACTGTACATGTATTGCCGTTGGTCGTAAAATTGCAAAAATTGGAATTGCAAAAATACATTTGCATGATGGAAACACGGCTATTTAGACAAAAAAACACTCCCGGTTTTTGAAAACGTTTTTGTGCTAGGATAAGGTGGTTTTAACGGTTTATTGCATGAACAAACTTGTTAAAATTTGATTTTAATTGCATTTGTTATTTAATGGAAGCATCTCGGTTGAGAAGTTTTTTTTTTTTTCTGAAAGTAGAGGTATTTTGTAAAAGGTTTTGCGCACATTTCTAATGGAAACATAGCAACTGTCAGACACTACCTCCAGATCCTCTAACGCCAACACAGAAGTTCAAGTGCCATCGCTGTCATATAATATCATTCAAAACCTCTACCAATGGTAGTCTTGGTGTGTGATGTAGTAGATACTATATACACTCACCCATACACGCCGACTTACTTAGAGTGTGAGCATGAATGTGTGTGTGCACATGCTGAGATTCCTGGTGGCTAGCTCATTGTCCTGGCCCTGTAAGACAAAGGGTTAAGTAAATGTTTGGGGAAGATAAGACCACTCACTCTGACAGGCAACAGCCCCTGCTACCCAGGGGGATCCAGCCCAAATACATCACACACACACACCCGCACACACTCACTGTATGCGCATCCACACAATGACTTTCTATTAAAATCATCTTTCCCTCCTTTCTCATTGAATTTGTGTGTTTTTCTTCAAGCAGTCAACCTCTAGAGGTCTATCAGCTGGTGTTAACATCAGGTTTGAACATGGTGAAAGTGTTAGCTTGATGGTAAAAACCAGTTAGTCTGTGTCCTTTACAAACACCCCACTTTAATATCGCCTTTCAATGTTCCACTGTGAGGAGGACTGAGAACTCTAAGTTTTCAGAGAGAGCTTAGACTCACATCACAGTTAGAATAAAAGTTATACAAGCATGCTGTGTCCTAAGTAGTAGGACACAGCTACTGCTTAGTTGTGTTATGGGATTTTTGACTCACCAATCCCTCAAAATGAACATGCATGTAGCATTCCTGGTCAGCAGAACACTTTTAACAACATTTCTGGACTTCCTGATAGTAAAGAATTACAGTAGTAAAGCCTTGAAGTAATAAATGCATGGACTTTGTTTTTCAGTCACTCTTGGACAGAAATATGTCGACTGTTCACAATATCCGTGAGGTGAAAGACGGAAATCCTAGGACTCCCTGATCGACCTAATTTTTTGGTTTAATTTCTCGTGTAATTTCTTGTATGGACAACTCTTCCAAGAAGTCTCAAAATAACCCACAGCGACATCTAAAGCATGATGACCTCAGTTTCCTCAGTTAATCTCAATATTCATGATACAACTGTAAAAAAAAACTCTATACACACACGGCATCCGAGGGAGAGTTCAAAGGCCAAAAGACCTGCTGAACAAAAAGGTGAAATTTTCTTGACCCGGTGCCAGATTGGTGGGAACGACTACTTCCACCAAAAAATGAAATTATTTTTGTAAACTGCATCACCTGTTTACGCTGTTCACCTTTTGCTCATCTTAAAATCAGTTTGATGATCAGAAACATTACAGTGAATGTGACAAAACTGCAAAAACAGAAGAAATCTGTAAGTGCCACAAATACTTTTTCATCAATGCATAGTGGGATAAATCAAATCAAATTTTATTTGTATAGCACATTTCAGCAACAAGGCATTTCAAAGTGCTTTGATATCTCAACGTCTCTATATCGATTTATTTACATAAGTAGCTTCATGTTGTGAACTGAAGTGCAGAACATGAAGAATTCCTTTTGGTATTTTGGAGGCCAAATCCAAACTTTTGGGACATTTTGCTAAAATGTGAATTGATTCATAAGAATGGATCACAGAACTATATATTGCTATACTGGAGCTAACAGTCAACAAGACTGTGTTCATAGT
This sequence comes from Girardinus metallicus, assembly GCA_903067095.1. NCBI lineage: Eukaryota > Metazoa > Chordata > Actinopteri > Cyprinodontiformes > Poeciliidae > Girardinus > Girardinus metallicus. Next base: position 41,977 of record CAEGAE010035415.1, on the reverse strand, counting down.
TGCAACTATGAAAACTTATGAAAGTTGTGATTATTTTTCTGTCAATAGGAAGCTTAAGAGTGATCGTAAGCTGTCCACAGACCTTGATCAACCTTTGAATGCCCTTGCTAAGTGTATTTGCCAGAGGCTAGCCATGCTGCAGGCTTTTTCAGTTACCAGCAGGCTTAACAAAAACTGACATTAATCTATGTAAAAACTTAGCAGTGTCCATGTTTGATTAATGTTCCTCAAATTGAGCTGAAACTAAAGACGTGTCAGTTCACCACAGATCCCTCAGTCGACACCTACCAGACCAGATCTGAAAAAGTCACATCGCAGATCCATTAATCACCAGAATATGAACAGTTTGGTGTTTTGGCACTTTGTCCCAACAACAAACAGGAGTGCATCAGAAGAAGAAACCTTCTCTGTACCACCCACTCACTGTGGGAGCCCAACAGGCTCAGTCATTAGTGGCCGCTGATCGCTGGAGATGGGGAGTTTGCAGGGGTAATAATAACCTGAAAGAGCTTCTCCTCCCTTCCCTCCTCTGCTTTTTGCTTCGCTCGCTCCGTCTCTCCCTCCCTGCTGGGCTTTATCAGCGGTCCTGGTCAGTGTTCTGCTGTCAGATCTCGATGTGATTTATGTCACGGGCTGTGAAGTTGACTTATCTCCCTCCACTCCACTCTGCGTTTCTCTTTCCCTCTCCCTCCCCCGCGTGGCCCGGCCTCCTCTGCAGCTCCACGGAGGCTTGGCTCCCTGCGTCTCAGCCAGCCTGGCTCCTCCAGCTCCTCTGCTAGGAGTGAGGAGGGGAGATTTGGGTGGGAGGAGGTATGAGGCAGTGAAGGTGTGAAAGAAAGATTTCTTTCTCAGGTCTCTCCTGTCCAGTAAATTACGGAGCCCATGCAGTCTGCTGCGTTCACTGACTGATATTAAGGAAACTCAAAGTTCCATATTACTGGTGTATTGCTATAATTTTTTTTTACAGGCAGCCTATCCCACAAATGCAATTTATTCCCACCTTTGTCGTTGAGTTTGAAAAATCACAAATGTTAAAATACGCAAAATCAAAAAAAATAAAGATTTGCAGCAGAAATGTTTCTGTATTTTTGTGCCTCAAAACAGTCCTGTCTAAGAGGTCTACAGACAATTCCTTTGATTTCACGTTTGGTGTTTGACCTCTGACCTGCTGTCAAATCACATAAAAAAATTAAATAATATCAAAATCCCAGATAATCAGACAGAAAATAGGATTTGTAGTATATGAACAGCAGTAGGATTATGCATTTCTCTGAGCCGGTGTCAGGTCTGGTTGATTTTCACTAGTTTTTAAGGACATCACTAAACCGTACTGTAGATTGTCTTTTTCCCCACTAAATCTGAGGCTTCTTTTTTGTCTGCCACTTTCCATTTTCCTTACTTTTACAAACTTCACACTGCACTATAAGGACAGGACTGAACAAGAAACCAAAGCCACTTTTAAAAAAATTCTGGCAGCTTGAAAAGAAAAACTCTAAACATCGGTCTTCTTTAAACCATTTTCATGCTGCTGTAAAACACGGGATCACCCAGGCTACAAAAAAAAGGCTATTCGCCATAAAGTGTGTTATTTCTTGCCCAGCATAATACATATCCAAAAAGACTCTTCCTTGAGAGTTTTTCACTTGTTATTGTATATAATTTTAAGTCCAAAGAGTTTTTTTTCTCTGCATCCATGTGCGTTGCCTCGTTCATCCATCTTCCCGATCCTCATGCCTCACCGTCCGCTGGCCTTTGATGTGCTTTTAAAGTGCTCGCTCTGCTTTCTCTCTCTTCTGACAATTATTTATTAGTTTTGAAATAGTCTTTGAGGACCGTATGTGTCTCTCAGTGGTGTACTTAAGAGGGGACAGCTGGCTTCAAAACAAAGAGAATCTGATGGCAGGAAGAGGTGAGGAGGCAACAAATGAAGAAGGCAGTTTAGGACTTCTATCTAGGTTGCTGCAGTCGGGTTTAGTGTTCTCGCCAGAAAGTTCCTCAAAGTCTCAGTTAAATATGAACACCATGAAGAGGGGAAGAACTGGGAAGTGAGGAAAAGGAAATCAAATGTGAATGAGAAAAGGTGTGATCGGAAAGGAAAGAAAAGACATGCGTGGAGGTATGGAGAGAGAGAGAGAGAAAGAGAGAGAGACATGCCTGCAGACCACCCTGGTGTGCCTCAGCAGCTACATGAATGATTACTTGCTTTATAGCCACCTTCAGGGTTGATCTAAGACTTTACAACCATGGCAGCATCAAGCTGCTTCAAACATAGAAACAATGTCTTCTTTATCATTTACGGTGGGGAAACAACCAGGAAAACTGTTTGTCTGCCATCATTGGTGGCCATGTTAACTAGCATCCACCGTGTGGTAGGGACCTGTAGCATGTAGCGGGGTGTGAGCAGTGCATACACGAGGTGATAGACAACGCTGAGACCCTCCTCCTGGCTCTGATTGGTTTGTTCTGATCAAGCGGTGTATTCCTGCAGCGAGGAAACAGATTATCTGTCTCATAGTCTACTATGAGACTATCTCATGTGATAACAGTGATGTGACTCACGTTTTATAACAGTGACAGTTATAACACGTATATAAAAAAGCATTTTCATAAAAGTTACGTACCGCAGATTTAACATGTTGTAGAAAATAATTATTTTTTCTACATGTTTCCTCTGATTTACACCCAATTGATAATGATAGCAGCCGAGTCTTCTTTCCTCAATAACATCATCCACACTAAAAAGTCTCGTTGCAACAAGACCAGATGTAGGCTAAGGTATCATGTGTTCACGCCTCAGCCTACAGTGATCAGCCCTGAATCAAACTGTTCAGTTCTGGTCGGCAACTTGCTTCTCTGTGTGTGTCTTTTAAAGGGGCAGAGTTATGTTAAATTTACTTTTTTTTTATCTTTACATCGTGTTTTAATGTTATTCCCTCATCAAAAACACAATGACTTCTTGAAGGCAGAGATTCAGAAAGAAAAAGAGCTTCTTAAAGAGACAAAGACGCAATTTCAAGCCATTAAACATCAAATTCAATTATTTTTATGTCATATATGATATATATATTTTAAAAATAACTGAAGGAAACATGATTGATTGTGCTATAAAACTGCATGATGTGCCAGGAAACAAATAGTACCACCGCTCTGAAAGCTAATTTCCTCGGTCATGTTTGATATTTTAAAGAATTTTTGAATAATTCCCGGAAGATAGTTCAACTAACCTAGTGAAACTCTGGAAGTCAGCTCATTATCCCTTATTTTCCTCAGCCTTGTAATATTTTCCCTGCCTCAAAAACCTTTCATTCACTTTCCCAACTCTGATCATTTCTGTTCTTCTCTTTCACCTTTCCCCACTCATCTTCCCCTCCCATTCTTCTTTCCTGCCATCCTCACTTCCCTGGCAGCAGTCATTTCTTATCAGTCTGCAAAGAGGCTAAGAAAACAGTACGATGTGAGACCCTTAAAGAACAAGATGGTGTAATTGCCTAATTGCTATTTTTCCCCTCCATCAGATGGTTCTGCTTTCCGTCAGCCAGACAGAAGCCCATAAACACTGCGGAGCTATTCCCAAATTTCCCTCAATGTCACCATTTCCTCGCAGCTTGATTGGTTTAATTCCAAGCTAGGGTCCATTGCTCATTGGCTCCCTCTGGGATGAATGGCCCCGCTGACAGCCAATGGGGCCACAGCAAGGTGAGAAGGGCTAGCAAGAGAGTAAACAGCATTTTTCTGAAGTCAGGGACATGGAGAGACTTTTTGTTTTGAATTCTAAGTAATCTTGCCAGATTGACTTCCTGGTAAAGTAATACACATCCATAACTGTAACTCAGTAACCACAGATAGCAAGAAAAGCTCAGGCTGTTTGCATGTAGCACTGAAAAATTGAGAAACTAGATTGGCAGAAAACGTTCAGAGGAACAATCGCCCGAGCTTCACATTGGAAGTCAGAGGGTGTTAAATGAAGACCTTGGCCTACAAACAGAAAATAAATCAGGGCAAACTCTCCCTCCAGCACACTCACTCCATCCAAGGCTAAGCAATCCATTTCTTTGGGCAGCGAAGGCCCTGTGAGAAAGGACCTTGCTCTGTCAAGTAGTAAACATCTGACAATAGCGTGCCTAAAGTTTGCTGTGTCAAAACTTTTCACCCGTTCCCTCTCAGAGCAGCTCCACAGCAACCCTAACCCTTCACACATCTGGACCTGAACCGAGTGATGAATGTTCTCTGTGCCGCTCAGACCCTCTGTCTGCTGCCCGTCCCTATCTGCTGGGGTGAGGATTGATACAGACGTTGAATAGTTTTCCACAGTCATCACTTTAAACCTTTTCTGTTCCTTGTGTGTAAGACTAACTATTGGACTCAAGCAATGAGAAAAGTCTTAAGCAGAAATATATCAAGAGAACAAACAAAAAAAAAGAAAAACTTTTTTTTATCAGCAGCGTCACACACTAATCCAGGAGAGGAAGCATGTGGGCGTCCTGTCATGGAGGCATACAGGAAACAGACTGGTAAGCACAGGAAGTCACCGGCAACACAACAACAATGTTCACACAGTCTGCGCAAAAATAATGACTGCTTAATTATAACTTAATGGGGCATGGTCAGCTTCGGTACAGTTTAGTTCGGTCAGATTCACGCAGGTTGTTTAGCAGAAAGTTAGCTGCAATGTTCATTCACTTAATGCTGCATTTAATATGAAGTCACTTTTGGCCATCTTGACAATTCTAGGAAGTAAACTGGAATATTAAATAAATCTTACATATGCATTGAAAACCGCCTCGCTAAAACAACACGGTACAAGTTTAAATGAAACAACACATTATACACTGCTATGGCGCACACCAAGGAGGACTGAACCTGCCACAGTCAGCGAATTTAAAACTTTAATAGTTCAGTAAAAATATTCACATGCTTCTAGATAGTTTAAGGAATTAAATTTATGTGTCTCACTATGCAACATTGTTAAATGGTACAGCAAAGCGAGGAAGACATTGAGGGATGCACTGACATAAAATCTGGGCCGTTATCAGTATCCTACATTCATTTTGATGTTTTTGCTGATAACTGATATTTCCAACATTACTTATATTACATCATAAATTATGTGAAGAAACAACCACATAGCTTCAGTTGAAAAACCCCATAATCTGTACTGCATCACTATCACTGGCTATTTTTAAACCAGTTGTGAATTTTGAGCGAACTTTTAAAATAACACAGAAAAGAAAAAGACAGCTTGCAGTAGGCATATTCCCATCTTCTGCTTTGGAGCAAATTCACCAGGTTACGAAAAACATCGTTTTGCCACATTGATGCTACACACGGTTGTAATAAACAAAAAGTATGTGAGATAGACAATCGCTACATCAGAACTTTTTCAGCAAATGTCCGTCTTTCCGTTAAGGCATTAACCCTTTTTTTGGAAAAGACAAAAAAAACACTTTGAGCGAGTGTGAAAACTTTTGTTCAAACTTGAGGAAGTTCATTTGACTTTTGTTGTTTCATCAACCCTTTCTAATCCGATTCTTCTAAATGTGCAGCAAAGTTACTGTCACATGACCAAAGAAATATCACATGACCAACACTCTCTCTCTACCTTCTCCAAACCTGGACACAAAAAGACAACCAGATGGAAATAAGCATTTATTCTTAATATCCAAGCAGTTCTTCTGATGGGGCCAATACTGATAGGTTAAAAAATGTTGAATGCTAATATGCTGCTCTTCCCTAAAGATAACTTAACTAGTTTATTAAGTCTTTAGACAGATCAGACTGTATCACAGGATGAGCTGGGATAAACCAACTGAGATAAAAAGAAAGGAGGCACTAAAATGAAACAATTTCTCTCTTTCTTTTTTTTAGCAAGATTTAAAAAAAAAATCAAATGAGAATTAACAGAGATTTTTTAGAATTGTCACAGCGTAGGGAATGATCAGATTACTTTAGGCCCAAAAATGAGGAAGTAACTGGGAATACGTGCTCACCAGGAGACCTTGGCGTATTCTCCAACTCATTGGTTCTCTCCTGTAATTCTACTGTACACAGACGTTAATTTGATAGCTACAACTACTGAAAACAAAAATCAGACTTAACCATAAACAAGCACATGCTGAACATGTGAGATAACATTCAGAGATCAATGGTAAAAACTCCAGAGACTAATTTACACGCAAACACACCATCGAGACACACGGTCACCAGTCAAGCAGCGTTTTACTCACCGTTTCCTCCCGTCCTCTAACTGTCACAACCAGACCTTGTTTGGTTTGCCTGTGAGGACGTCTCTGGTCTTCTGCTGACTTCAGGTCAAGCTGTTGTTGTCGATGTGGATATCTGTTGGACTCGCTGTGATGCGGGGCGTTCAGGTCCCTTTTTAGTATCAGCTCTCCATAAAACAATTCAATGTTTAGGATCCTGACGTCCATTCGCTGGTTCATCAGTATTCCTGCCTATCATCACAGCGTGGAGACTAACAGAACACTGAATACAAAATAGTTTCAATAACCTCCTAATTTCACAGTATGCAGGCAAGTTATTAAAGATTTTTATTTCTGCATTTTCCCCATCAAACAAATATATTTGTTATTTGAAATAAATAGAAAATGTGTGACATTAAATTTTAAACATTTTGCTACTCCTTGTTATGTGGGCGGCAATTAATTGATGCTGAACTTGAGTACAGTGAGAAAAACATGTTAGGCTAAAGCACTATTTCTGAAATGAATTTGTTCATCTCAAACCGAGCGCAGACTCACGCAGCATGCATTTACAAATGTTCAATGTTTCTGTGATTTCTCTGCAGATTAGATTTGGTTTGCAGCAAAAAATTCAAGGTTTACATTATACTTTAGCTTTTATTAAGTTCAGTTATGACAAAGTAATAAAGAACTCACTGTAAACATGTCTAGTTATTTTGTGGGGGGGTTTCAGAGTCACATTAACAGCTTGTTTTCACTGCCCCCAAGTGGCTTATTTGTTACAGATTCGATCAGATCTGGAAAATCATTCACTGTTCATTAAAAAAAAAAGGAAATTAGATACAGGAGTCAGAAGGTCAGTAGGAAGGAAATCAGATTTAGTGTCTCTTTATTGTTGCACCTGATCAGTATATTCCAGATCAAGTCCTGTATCACTGTTCAAAGGTAAAGTGTTGCACCTTTGCTTCATATAGTGCACTCTCTGCATAGGCGTGGGTGGGTGTGTGTGCGTGGGTGTGCGTGTGTGTGTGTCTCCTGGGCCAGCCCACTGAGTGTGTCTAAACATGGCCATGCTTCCAGCAGCCAGGCTGAAGCAACTTCAGGGCCCGGAGGCTCCACCAGCTCATCAAACTGTTCTATGCCCCATTGGAGTCCAACGGCCAGGATTTAAGTACACAGGTTCACCCACACAGCAGCTGATAGACACACACACACACAAATAACAGGCTCTTATCTAGAGATCAGCAGGAGGATCAGAAGAGCAACCATCTGATGAGGTCAACCACCACCGGAGATGGAGCTGGCTGTTGTTTTGGGATGTTCAGTCATATTTAACCAAGGAGGAGTTGATTTGCTGGTGTGTGTTGTGCTTGTGACATTGAAAACTATACATGTCTCTGTGTGTCACTCAGAGTAAATGCCAAACCCTACCACAAACAGAGAACCAGTCCAGGTTTTCCCCCAGAAACCTTGCTAAGCCTGGTGGTAGGGGCACTAGGGCAGTTCACAAGCAGGCATCATAGTTTAGAAATGATGGTGCAGGGATGGCAAAACTAGTGCACAGCCCCTGGCACCCAGTTCAATGAGTCAACTGTGAACCTAGCTTAATCTGTCTTTACTGCCACTGTTACTGGTGTTTAAAAAACTCTATTAAATATAAACAGTGTTAAGCCTGGTGGGGGTGAAGGGCAAGTAAAGGCTTAAAATACACTAAGGGATATCCTGCTGTCTGTACTGACAGAAAGTGTTAGAATACTCAAATATGAAACTCTTTACAGTCTGCTACTCATATATCCATTGAGATAAATGCATTATTACCACATCCAAGCAATGTTTATAATTTCTCATAGTGATACCTTGTCACTTTATAGTTTATCCACCTTCTGTCTTAGTTGGGTAAGTTGAAAGGAAAAAGACGCTGAAGCATCACAATCTGATTACCCGACGACACCAGACTGCCTTTTCAGGCATCCCAAAAATACTTCATATTTAGTACACGTTTACACAACCAAAACTAAAACATTGCTGCAATGGCCCAATAATAATCAAACTTTGCATAGTTTAATATGGACGCTTTACACTCACCTCCGTGTGCTGGAAGCTCGAAACTGTCTGATTACTGTCCGATTTATTCTGCTAGGAATTATCTCACCACTACTCAATCAGTGACATTTCATTTCATATTTAGTGACAGTTGCTCCTTAAATCTGAAAGACAGAAATAGGCCTTGCGGAAAACGGGAAACAAGGGACACGAGAAGGACACAAGCAAGAATGAAAGTAAAGAAAAACATGAAGAATGAAGGAAGGGCACAGAAGAGGAGTCATGAAGTGCTGTTTTGTGGTTAAAGAATGGAGTTGGGAGCGAACATGCTGAAAGTTTATTAAAACAAAGAAAAAACAGGAGGACCAGCAGAGTTCAATAGGGGACCAAAGAGATGAGGGGCAATAAAAGAAGGACCCAGTGGAGAACAAAGAAATCAGAGTTTATATATAATGAGGGAGTGGAAATGACAAAAGAAACAGTAGGGCTAATTACAGGTGAGTGGATGCAGCTGGGAGAGGAGCAGGTAGGAGCAAGTGAGGAAATGATGAACAGCTAGGACTGGGTGAGGCGAAACAGCAGAAACAAAGAGAACAAAAGGGATAAGAAAATAAAAACTAATCTAACGAAACAAATCCAAAATACAAACGGTGACAATAACTGAACTAACACAATGAACTAAAACGTTACGAAGGGCAAGATATAAGAAAACAAACAATAAAGAAATTATGAACAGAAAAAGTAACTGAAACTGAAAGTCCAAACACCAAAAGATCCCAACAGGAAGGAAGTTGAAGGAATATTCACAGTCTGCATGTTTGAACTGAACAAAAAGCCATTCTTTGTCTTCCCGGGATACACAAGATATGCTGATTATTAATAGTTAAAAACGTGAACTGTAAATGGAACAGATCATGTTTTTCAGCATTATCTCCTCAGTAAGCTGAAGAATCTCACCCAGCTGACCTCACTGAGCAGCGCACATTTACGCTGTCAAGCATTTAAAGCTGTAGTGGAGCCTCCCTCTGAGACGCTCTGGTACTCTGTCAGATTTACAGGCAGCCATCCGTTTCCAGGGTCTGTCTCTGTGCTGCGCATGCGCTGCTCCCCCTAGTGCCTGGCATTGGCAGAACTGCGCAAACATTTACGCAGCAGTATTTTTTAAAGGCCCTCAGCGGTGTCTTATAAATCTGCCTCCAGCTTTGATGTCTTATCAGCTCTGTGAGTGTATGCACGCGCGTGTGTGTCAGGCCCTTGTTTAAGCATTTGTAGCTTTTCTCGGTGTAGCCTAATGACTCTTGAGACTTTTATACAAAATAGAACATATATATAACCAATAAGGTATCTTATAAAAAGTGTTTATTAAAATATTTAAATAGCTATTTTTTGAGCAAACTTTGTGTCCTAGAAGTAAAAAAAAAAAAAAAAAAGATACATTGCAAATGTGTTTATATCCTTTGGACTTTTTTCACATTTTCCAAATTACAACCACAAACTTCTGTACTTCTGGAGCAACTTAATCTGATTGGTGTATAATTTTGACCTAACTTTGAAGGAATGATTTCAAACTTTTAAAAAAGTGTGGCATGCATTTGTTTTAAGCCTCTTTGACTTAAATCAACTTTTATTTAACCACACTTGACACAATTTTAACACAAGGTATGCTTTTAAAGATTGTTTTACTCTTCCACCATGCATGCGACAGCAATGCTGGATGAAAGACTTATTATTAGAAGAATGAAAACATGGACGTCGCTTCCTTCATCTGCTGTAAATGTAACAAAAATGCTAGAGCTTTTAAAAGAGACCTGTTTAATTATTTCATTATATAATATATTATAATTGTAAATTTATGAATTAATATACTGTGTTACTAATGTTATTTTAGGTGTGTGTAACTGTTTGGGGGGGGGGAGTAATTTTACAATAATGACTAATGGAGATTCAAATAAAACAAAAAGGTTGTTGACATGATCATTGTGTGATATGATGGAACCATGGAAGAGACGGGTTGCGCTTCCTCGCAAACCGTCCTTTGGGATTTGGGGTCATTGTTCAGTTAAAGAGACAGTATTATATATTTTCCAGGCACATTTTATGCCATTTTATAATGTAATCAAGTAGCTATGTTACCTTCAGTTGTTATAAAAATGCTACATACTGTATATCAAATTTGACTTCATAATTTAACACTGTGAAATTGGGCCTCTGTCTCTTTAAGAAGCTCCTTTTCTTTCTGCAACTCCACCTTCATGATGTAGCATGATGTAAAGCTCAAAAAGTCAATTTTACACAATTCTGCCTCTTTAAACAGCATTACCAGCAGTGGGTGGAGTTAATTAAACTGCAGTATTGGTTTCATGAGGCTTGATGGTCCTATTAAATCACACACATCATCGCATCAGTGATGTAAAGACATGTACTGGCAACTGGGCACTTACTGTGTAAATCATTTACTAGTGGATGCCAATGAAATTTTAACAATATTCTGCATCACTCTTAAATTCACATGTTTTTCAGAATGAATTTTTAGAGTTTTTCAATGGAAAATAAGACTCACATTAGAGAAAGTAATCCTGACTGGTGCACACTGAAGCCGGCTGCCTGCTCAGCAGATATGTGAAATCCTGTTTATGTTACGTCTGGAGAGAGTGAGAAACTTCAGTGATTTTCAGGCCAGTGAGTGCTTCGGGTCAGGGCAACAGAATGATCATAAATAAGGCGTGAAGGAGAGAAGATGATGAGGAATCTTCTCACTGTGATCGTGACTGCATCGCTTTGAATTGTGTTTTAATGATCAATCCCATGCCAAGCTCAACTTCTTCTTCCTCCGCCGTGTTGACCTGAACCGTTGTCATTTACCTGGAAGAATCGTTTTACTGCACACAATTACAGACAAACTTCTCAAGCTATTTCTTGGTGTTCGTGATTGTTGCCCGCACTAGGGGCTCACTCTTAAAAACCATGATGGTCGATACACAAAGAAATGAAGAAGAGGGAGCTGACAGGGCAGGAACAATGGAGACAAGTGTAAGGTGACATTTGTGACGGCTACAAGTGTGAAAGGAACACACACATTCATACCATTAAGATTGTGTTGTTGTTTGCTCATGCTCTTCCTGTTTCTTGAGTTGACTTTGCTCTAAACTCCATTACACTCATCATCAAGGAGTTGAGACTTCTGAGAGGAGTTAGAGAAGAAATGAAGCTGCCCAGTGGAAAGAAACCTGAAAGCAATAAATTGCAGATTTGAACTTTACAGTCGATCACTCAACAAAACCTCATTTTTCCACTTCAGCAGTTCAACAGCATTCCTCTTCTGAGTCTACTTTCAGTCACCCGTTATTCTTCAGGATAGAATGAGGAAGTCTTTTCCCAGAGCTGACATGTCGCTAACATTTAACATTTCATTAGAATTGTTAAGCTTTCCTATTCTTACAGGTCCCGGTGTGCCCTCTTGTGGATTACAATAATCATTGCAACAATGAGGAGGCACTTGATGTGACATTTCCATCCATAAAAGCTAAAGCACAGCAAAGAACAGTCGTAAAATAAACACACCCTCTAAACTTGCTTCATTCTGCGCTTGGCTGTACTTTACCACACTGCAGGTTGCCTTTATTAAACAAAGAAGCTACACTGGAATAGTTCAAAAATACTGAAAGCAGATGAAAAGTGTGAAACTGTCATTATTTCAAGGACTTCTTTTGAATTTATTCTTTAGATTCTCTTGTTGGCCGCTCTCCCTGTTTGTTTGTAGGGAAACTTTCAAACGTTGATAATTACACCTACCTGCTGCCTCTTTGGCCTTCTTTCAGTCTTCATAGACTTAACCTACAACCAAGCAATCTCTTTCTCTTTATAAATAAAATTCACAAAATCAAAACTGACCATTTTTTCTCTCTTTAATCTGAAAATATGAGATGACTTGAATGTTTAAATGGGCAGTATTATGTATTTTCCAGGCAGAGTGTCATTTTATAGCATAATCAGGTAACTATGAATATATTATTCAGTTATAAAATTGCTGTATATGTCAAACATGGCTCAAAAGAAATTTGAACTTGTAATTTAACGCTTTGAAATTGGACATTTGTCCTTTTAAAAAACTTCTGCTCTTTCGGAAACTCACAAATTCATCACAACATTGCTCCTGTATTAACCCTTTAGCCATGTTTTTATCAGCATTGCACTGAGAAGTAGCTCCTATAATCAGTTTCACCAGGTGTTTGCTACTTGCTGCTGGCTAGTCTGTAGGAACTGAGTGGGGGAAGCTGCAGTTCCAGGGAGTAGCTCCACCTCGAAGGTGGCGCTAGGTCCACCCAGGAGTCTTGCAAAGCTGAATGGTTACCATGGAGATTAAAGGATTTCCTGAATATGAGTGAAAGAATCAAAGCAACGCTCCGGGTATAGGGAATAACATAGCATAAGGTAAAACTCAAAAAATTAAATTTTACATAATACTGCCCTTTTAAACACAACAATGGCGAGATGTAAACCCCTACTGAACATGTGATATTTATTTAGCAGCAGCTGTGACTTATAATAACACAGGAAATACATAAAAACTGGATCTGACTGACTGAACTGAGACACTTAACTCAGTGATGATTGGAATGCAGGAAGGCTAATGAATGAAAAATAGGCTGCAGCTGTCAAACAAAGAATTGGTGAGGTGAGGGAAAAGTGTGCAAGGGATGATTAATAAACACCAAAAGAAGAGCATGTGAACAACTAACCAGGTCATGGTTGTACACAACAATGACTCATCAGATTAAAACTAGAAAACGAAACACAACAGGAGAACTCTGTTACAGCCACTAGATTAGGAAGGTTGTAGCGTCTGGAAGTAGCAGATTGTCCCCGACCCATTCAAGAACAGAGGAGGGTCGTCTTCAACCCCCTCAGAGAATTTTGGAACAATTGCTGGAGAAGCCAGTTGTCCTTAATGAGAACACAGAAGATTGAGGAAGCAATAGTTTGAACTCTTTGGACTAGAGGTGGGACGAGTGGTGGCCGAGCTAAGAGTTGAGGGTCTAAAGACTGGAGTAGCGACCGTGAGTAAACTGTGAAGAGCGCCGCAGTGCTGAGGTTGTCAGCGCAGAAGGAGAGGAACTCTTTGACAAGGAATGCTCAGATTGAGGAAACTGTGGATGATGATGGTGGTAGAGCAAGAAGCTGCTAAGTCCAGCTGTCATTTAACCTGTTCATCCTCAACACCAGACACAACTAAAGTTGAAGGATGATGGCACTTGTGAAGCTCAGCCCTGTTGATGTACGCATAATCACAATACAAATCTTTGACCTTTTTGAATTCTGCACCTACAAATTAACCAATGTATGAAAAACTAAAACAACTCCCAAAAATAATGAAAACTAAACCAAAACTAAAAAATGTTTAATTCACAAAAATAGCAAAACTAGTAAACTAAAAAATAATTAAGACTAACTGAGTCTATCTGCCCATTCATGAACAAAAATCTACACTGAATGACATTATTGGGCTGTCTTGCTTTTACAAAGGCTGGGATGAACTCAAACTTTCTCCGCCTTGACAATAATAAAACAGAGTTTATGTTATTTGGGAGATCAGATCTTTCCAACAACGTTCTGGAGATTTTTTTTCTTCCATAAAGTCGCTCTTCTGTTACAAATCTCTGCATTTCGTTTACCAGCTTGCAGCTTGTACAAAACAATGCTGCTCGTCTTTTAACAGGAACTAGTAAAGCGGAACATATGAGTTCAGTTCTGGTTTTGCTGCAGCCGCTTTCTGCTTGTTACAGGACTTGCATTTGGTTTTTAATGGTGTTAATGGTCTTGTCTCATCATGTTTTAAAGGATCTTCTGTGATATCAAACATCCACAAGAAGACGAAGGTCAAAGACTCGGTTGATCTGATATGTTCTGAGGTTGAAGCAGAAAATTAGAGGAGATGGTTACTGATGCATATTAGAGCTGCTCATAATACCGAGACTTTTACGGTTCTTTTATAGACCCACCTCTTCTTTTTGACTTTTCAGCTAAATAGGGCTTCATAGCTCAACTATTTCTTTTTTTTTTTTTACATTGTTTGTATTTTTTTTCAAACTAAATAATCATTTTATTAATGTCTTTTTTGTATGTTTTCTTGTTTGTTCCTATTTTCTACTACTACCAATGATTTCATTTTTCTTGTGTTACAGCACTTTGGTGTCAATCTGCCTGTACAAAGAGTTTTGACATTGACAACAGTGCTGAGATGCCTGAAGAGGATGATTCTGGATCAAATGTTTCCTTCAGTCGGTCCATAAAAATCCACAGCTGCTTCTGCCGAGAAAAGAGGCAACAATGTCATTAAAAGTGTCTGCTGGGTCCATGTGGACAGTTTAAATGAATTAATTCAAAACTAAGTTCACAGCTCCAACTTGAACGAGTTGTTATGTGTGAAATAAAGTTTAAATATTCACAAATATGCAGGTATGTCTCAGTAAATTAGAACATATGCTTTGATGAGCCTCTTTGGTCAGATTAAAAATACCTTTTGAAAATAATCTTTAAACAGGTATTGAATAAAATCACGTAAATTGTCACTGGGAGTATTTTAGACTCCTTTCTGACATCTTTTATCCCACTTTACGTTGTCAGACAGGTTATGCTGAAGTGATTTTTTCATTCTGCAGGTCTGGCACTAATCATGCTAGAGGGAAAATTAAACTCAATTTAATAAAAGGTGGGATTAACTTTAATTAACTCACAGCTGAACAAAAAGACTCTCTCACATTGGGCCAGGTTGGTTTCTATGGCTATTTCACTTTAACAGATAAAATCATCATTTGAAAAATGCTTTCTTTACCTGTAAATGTTTTCTGTGCCTTGCATTAAAATTAGTTTGATGATCCGAAGCATTTAAGTGTGACGAATAAGAAGAGCTATACCACAGACTTCTCAGAATTAGCCTCCTGGATGACTTCTCCAACCATTTGATTTATTCACCTGATGTCTTGGATTCCTAGAAGAATTAGCTGAAACACTCGTCTCATCTGTTCGTCTCCCCCCTACACACACACACAACCTCATGTTCCACGTAGCGTGTCACGGTGGAGATAGCTGGTATATTCCAAGAAGCTGCTTGTCCTCTTCCGGGAACCATGTTCCACACCTGTAGCTCTATATTTAGTTCGCATGATGTTTGGTAGGTCGGGTCAAATAGTTGAAAGTTTTCTTTTAAGACAAATTAGCTACTTGAATGTTTAAACGCCTGCTTAGATAGAAGCTATGACTGGTATTACACTGCCAAATGATAAATTAGCAGCGTTTATGTGTCATGACATCTTCCTTCTCATACTGGTTCTGCTCTCAATGTTGGTTCGAATAAACCCAATGCTGAACTTGCACTTCATTTTAAATCTACTGTCCTCTTGAAAGACTTTTAGAATGTTTCCTGAGACCTTCTCAGGCTTCAGAATGAAAACAGGCGACCAAAAGACACAAGGAACACATCAGTCCCTATATCGTTTTAGGCGTGTGTAGTGCCATAACCAACAAGGGAGTGGCAGGTCATAAAATGACGATAAAGATGCCCAGCTCAGTCCAGTTGAGCCGGTCGCGGGGAATCTGTCTTCGGAATCAGGAAGACGAGTTTTTTCCTTTGTTGTTTTTTTTTTGTTTTTTTTTTTGACATCACACAAGACATGAATTGTGTCTCGTCTCCGTGGCAACAGACCGTCCACTGCAGCTGTCTGCTGCTTGCCCGCACATTCACATACCAGTAGTGCCACAGCCATCTTTGACTGTTTCAAACTCCAGTCTGAAGCTTCTTCACAGACGATTGCTTCATTTTATATCAGGACAATGAACATCGTCTCAGCAGGTAGTGTCCATGTTATTATTCCTAAATTTACATTAAAGTTCAATTATTTAGTTAATTCCATTGTCACACCAGATTTTTTCTTTTCTTTTGTTTTTTTTTTTTTTTGCAGTATGACATGCAGGAAAACAATAACTCTTGGTTTAGATAAACAGTCATTGGTGCCTAGATTGGATATTTCTGTTTTCTTGCCTGCTTCTGTCCCTTTATCACCGCATGCTTTCTGGAACCGGCTTAACCAGTTTTGTGGGATTTCAGCAGAACAGGAATATCAAGGGAGAACTTGCCCGGGCCTCAGTGTTTGTGTTCCTCAAGGGGAGGACCAACCCAACCGGTTTTCTCTTGGTACAGAGATGAGAGAGGGAGAGAAAGAGAGAGAAAAAGGAAAGGTGGGTGAGGGGGGGTGAGTGTGAGTGCATGGGGCGTTCTCCTTCACCTCAGTCTCTTCTGTTCCTCTTCTGTCCATTGCGTGTTTTGTTCCCTCTCTCTATTTCAAGCCCATTTAGGAGTTCTGAAAGAAGAGGCAGAAAACAGGACAGAAGGAGCGCCGGAGCTAGAGTTCCCAGGGTGAGCAAGGTGAGTTTGGAATTGGCAAAGGTCGGACCTGAAGGCCAGGAAAGACGGGCTGATAGATGGGCAGAGGAGCTGCTGGTAGGTACTGCAAGGAGTAAACAACTATACAGGGAACTATTTAGAACTGTCGGTTCAACTCATGCACATGGTTGAGGATTTAATTTGGAAGTTTGAGAGTTTTATGAATGTTATAAGAACTGCTCACTAATATTCTGTATAATACAGACAATTGATATATGTCATGATAGCACGCCATCATTTGACATTTGTTTGTTTTTTATGTTGAGATGATTTCTATTACATCAGATAGTTTTCTTTTTGTAATAATAAAAAAAAACGTGTCAATAATTAACCTGGCAACCATCTCCTTTTGCCACATGTCTTCCGCTAGTTGTAAAGGAGGACATGCCTGGGTTAAAACTCCTGCTCTGTTCCCTTTCTCCACAGCTCTGTAATTGTACTTGTTGCTGACTTGGACACCAGAACTTTCTCCCAAACAACTCAGATTTGCTTTTGCTCAAACACTAAACTTTCCCGCTCTGATACAAACCTTTGGCAGCAACTGTCTGCCTGAAAGCAGCAGGAGTGAGGCGTGTTTCCTATTGTGTTATGGGTTTCTTCACAGGTGTGGAGCATCCCCAGCGATGTGTTTGCAAAGAACATGCTAACGTCTCTTTCGACTGACTGGGAAATTTGATGCAGTTGGAGATAGAGTTTAAAGCCTAGTGAACTTGAAATGCTGGGTAAGCAGTGATAAATTGATACATGTGCGAGTGAGTGAGTGAGTGAGTGAGTGAGTGAGTGAGTGAGTGAGTGAGTGAGTGAGAGAGAGAGAGAAGGAAGGGGTGTGAATAAGATCTGTGATAGCAGAGCCAGCTAACTGAGGCAGGCAGGTCTTTTCTTGCTCTGCTGAAGTGATCTGAACAGCCTCTTTCCTGACATATCCTGACATGTCAAGAGAACTGAAACTCCACTGATCAAAATGCTAAATATTAGCACTTGAGTAAATTTGGAATACATTCAGGCACAAGTCTGATGTCAAACTGTGAGTCTGTCACACACAATGAAGCAAACATTGGATGAAATGCAACACGACAGTTATATTTGTCAAATCTATGTGGGAAGACAGATTTTTATTTGAAAAACATAAATTTGTTTTGTGGTGTTCAGACTATTCTAAAAATGTATGGATTTCATACTCGTAGGTGAATGTTGCCCGAGGCGATTTCAGAGGACCAACTCTGATGAACTTGTCAGATTAAAGCTCTGTTACTTGAAGTTTGAAAATTCCCAAAAGCTTACATTTTCACCAGCTTTACTCTCAGCAATGGAAACTGAACATTTTCAGTTTTCATTGGAAGTGGAAACTGAAAACGTCAAAGGTTTCAGTACTTAAGGTAATCATTCGTTCTTTGATAACCGAATGCAGAAACTCCAAAAACATCAGTGTCTGTGACAGAGAGGTTGATCTAGTGGTGGGTTGCCATTTCTCCCGCTGGCAAGAGAAATGACTTGTGGTCTTTTACCAAAGCCAAATGAGAAACTCTATTGCCACTAAAATCTGATGCCACTCTATTTTTGATTACATTTTGTGAAGAAGGAAGTCTTGATCAGTGACTTCTTCTGAGGTTTTTGTGTTGCTTCCTTCAGTGGTTCAACTGATTGTAAATCAGACATGTAGCAAAAGGATGTGGTTGCCATGTTAATTATTGACACTGATGTAATAGAAAGCCTCTCAACATAAAAAAAACAAACACATTTCAAATGTTGGCATGCTATCATGTGGGACAACCGACCAAACCAAACAAACAGGTTGGTTCATTTGTCGCAGTGGAGTGTGAAAGTGAGCAGCACTGGCTAAAATGTTCCAATCTTAGTCCTCAATAAAACTATTGACCACTCACTTTGTCATTGCCTCTTTGGGCAGGTCGCCTATTAACTGATTGGGGGTGATCAGAGGAAGTGGTGCTGCCTATTGAATGGCAGCCTTACTTCTCTCAGTCTGCCCAGGGAAGCTGTGACTACAATGTAGCTTACCACCATCAGTGTGTATGAATAGGTCAATAACTGATTGTTGTGTAAAGCTGTTTGGAGTCCTCGGACATGGCAGAAGTTCTATACAAGTGCAGACCATTTTACCATTTACCATCCATGCCCTGGATATCAAGTCACCACCATGTAGCGTAATGCTTACTTATTGTTCCACTCTTCTTCACCTGTGTTTCTGCGGCTTTGCAAGAGTAGAAGTGTTGGTCAAACAGCCCACTCCACTGTCATAGAATCAAACAATATGATAAATATCCTCATTTTCATTTTTTTCAGTTTGCTCAGTGTTTCACTATGGGAGATAAAACTACTCCTGCTATTACATGCTAGCATCGAATCTGGACATGGCAACAGTCCTGACATTCCAACCTGGAGCACACTTTTCAGACATTTTATCTCTTTCTTGGTGTCTGTGCCTCATCGTCTTCCTCCATAGCTGCTAATAGCACTTAGCATTTGTCAACAGCTCATTGGAGGAAGTTAGAGCATTACTTTGAGCAGCACAAATAATCATCTGGCAGGAACACAGTGTGCTAAATAAAATATAAAAACATAATTTAATGAAGCCCTGAAGAAGATAATTTTCCACAAGAAATTTTCAAAATTGAGGTAGTGGAATTATTCAATTAAATCATTACATCCCTTTTCCAATAGTCTCAGTAGCACCTCAATTACAGAATACTAAAAGTAACACACTAACACTCAATTGCTCATGTAAAAGTAGTCAAAGTGGTCCTTGCATTCAGGATTCTTCCAACTACCTCTGGAGGGCGACTTTCAGCATTCAAATGTTACCTTTCAAGGGCCAGGCAAACAGAGCCAAGTGATCCAGGTGTGGATGAGAAATCTGTTCTTGTGCTTCAAATATATAGTCCCAGCAATTAATGAGGCCACATTTCTCATCGTAAACCCTGAATTCATCCAGGGCTATGATGGTCACCATGTGCTTGCCAAAATTACTTTCAGTCCCTGAGTCAGACAGGAATAAAGTAGCACCCATAAACATGGGTGACCCAGTGCATTCAGTGAATATCTCTAAAGATATTCACTGCTTTCTTTTTTTATTTTTTTTTTTACCTTTTCCAAAGGGAGTTGTGATGGGGTACAGGTGAGTTCCTGGTGACATTGATAAAGAGCTGTTGAGTGTGTAATGATGCTGTTGAAGCTTGTTGGTTAATTTAACACCAACAAACACTTCAAATCTGAACAAGAAAGTTTGATAATCTTTTTTATAACCTTTTCTTCCTTGAGAAAGAAGGCAGAAAACAACAAGGACAAGGCAGGAATGGCAAGAATGGCCTTGGGTTCACACGTTTATGTCGTTAGATATGTTGTCAGGCTGGCTGTCTCTAGAGTCTGCAACCTCATGTGGGTGCTTGTCTCCTTGATCTTTTTAAAAGACTGGACCAAACAGAGTTTCAGCTCACTGATAGGACGGCTTTCACGATTTCATCTTGGTGCTTCGACTGCTTCCATAAAAGATTAGAATGAGATCACACCTTTATTTCTTTACAAAGAGCAGAGCTAGGTGTCGTATATGCTCGATATGCTATAACATTGTGTCTACAATGCAGACTGATTGTTCAACATAGTTGTACAATTTTCAGTAAGCACAAGAGATGAGGCAGTCAGAAAGAGAGAGAGAGAGAGAGAGAGAGAGAGAGAGAGAGAGAGAGAGAGAGAGAGAGAGAGAGAGAGACATTCTCTGCAGTAGCTCGCCCATCCCATGTACTTTATCTCAGGTTTAGAGAAGCCTTTGGTGGGGAGCTGAAACCGGCTTGACCGGTCATGACTTATCTTGCAAGCTGAAAAAGCTGGTAAAAGCTGCTTTCCTGGTGGCAAGGCTCTGACCACCGCCCAAGTCATGTTCTTCCCTTTCTGTGTCCCAAGCTATTCAACATGGAATGCCAGGTTTCACACATTGTACATGTTGCTGTCCACTGGGTCCTGCGCAGTGCTAGAAAGTAGAATGATCTTTGAGTTACGACCCTTGAGCAAGGGTGGAGGCCGTAGCCGTAGCAAGAACTCCAGAACACAGAGGTTGTCTTAACACGCTAGTATGTGAACTAAGGGTAAGGTGAGCTCATTGCAATTTCACTCCATGCAAAATTAAGCCAGTCTTTACATGTAGGCAGGAAAAAATAAGTAGTTAAAGAAATAGTTACCCTTTACTAAGAGTTTGCAGCATGAACACTTATTTTCAAAGCTCATCTCAGCACAGTACAGACCTGAGACTTTTTCCAATACACAACACAGCACCAAGCAAGCCTGAATGCACAGAGGAAGTCTTTAAAAAAACACACGAAAACTTGTCTACTTCTGAAGTTTTTTTGTTCATTCAGTTGCATTTATATTTTCCAACACTGATAATTTAGTAATAGGCAGTAGAATGAATCTACCATACATATAGTCACATCTTAATGTGCTCCAGAGCTAATAAACATTACCATCTTTTAGTAACACTGATCCCAAACATCAAAAATTCTTTGACCGGCTCTTTTTCAAAAGAGAGCCAGTAAATCCAGTCACTTTCCTATTGTCATTGCTGCAGTCTCACTTAAAATATGCATTGCATTGTTCTCCCTCTCTACATGCTGCTTTCGGCCACTCCGAAAACAGCCAAATGCTCCTAACTGCAGTCAGATATCCATACTGCCGACACAAAGTCACTACTGCTTACCTCAGTTCCCATCTTCCTGGTGCTACACTCCTTAGGTGTTTAAGTCTGTTTAAAACGAATTGTATGTTGATGTGAACACAGGAATCGCACTACGGCTCAGACCAAAGCCACCTTGCGTTTGGAGGATGTGGTCTGGATACGTTTCCAAACGAACTCTAGAGCAGTTTGTGTACGGTGTGAATGATTCCACACAGCTACCAGGTGGCTGCTGTGAACCACGGTTGTGTGTTGAAATGTGGGATGAAGAACAGTAAACGAACTAATAAGCAGCACATTTTTATAGTAAAGCTCAAAGCCCCATTCGTCTCTCAAGACAATCTGAAAATTTGAGTTCAGCGGGCGGGACAAAAGACAGATAGAGAACAATTTGTCAAATCTGCAAATTGCAGACGGAGATGGGAATTGAGTGGAATAAGTAATTACGATGCCAATGGCAAGGCAACGCTCTGTCACGACAACAGGCGTATTTTCCTGTTGTGAAGACATCAGATTTTCTCTATTGTCTGTCATTGTGTTTTGGTGTTGCTGATCAAGTTTTTGCAAACAGTTTGTAATTGTCTTGTTTTGAAGGCTGTCTGTAGCTGTATTCCCATTAACCATAGAATCTCACAAATTGAAATTCCGGAAATACATTTGTATAATAGGAATATTTGGGAAAACTCCAGTTTTTTGATAGAAAGGTGTTGCTCCAGGAGTCACATGATCAACAGCCAGATGTTACTTACTACTGGCGAAAACATCAAATGAGACGACAGGAAGTAGTAGGAGGATGATGGTTTGTTTTTGTGTTTTATTTTCGGACAGTGTGCAGCTGGCTCCATCACAGACTAGAATTTCAATAATGTTGCATAATACTTAGCCCCTCCCAAGTAGGTGGGGTTTATCACTCCGCGTCCTCTGATTGGTTGATAGATAACGAGAGCTAGCGACATGAATTATGAATATGCAGCTTATTCACCTGTGACTTAAATTTCATCTCTTATGGAAAGCACTGTAATTGTGGGGGGGGGGGGGGGAGTTCGACACTAGCAGTCAAAATGGACTGAACTTATTCCAGTAATTTTGACCATTCAAAGCTCTTTACACTGAGTCACATTCACACTCGCATTTATACATCGATACACAGATTGGTAGGCAACTTGGGGTTAAGTGCCTTGCCCCTATTGATGTGGCTTTGGAATCGAACATACAACCTTCCGATCGTAAGACAACTACTCTACCCACAGAGCCACAGTTGCCCCCCCAGTAATGGAAACTTAGTTATGGACATGCCAGAGACTGTCCATATAATTTGTTATTGATTATGGGGTATATTCAAGGCGTTGCAGTGTATTCCTCTTTTGTTTTTCTCACCAAACTTATATTGTGTTGTACGTTGAATTTACTGGCAGAGTGGGAAGTCTCTTGAATTTATTCGACCTTTTTGCTATCATTTGAAAATGACAGCATTTTCAAATGATAGCATACATTTGAAAATGCTGTCAAATTTATAGTGTGTTGTGTGTATTTGAATCACAAGCTGCAAACCAAAGTAGCACACCTGGCAGGTCCAGTCCAACTAGTTTCCCTCAATATAGAAAAAGAAAAAAAAATATTGCTTCCTCATGAGAACTTGGGGACTCATTCTCAGATTCACACAAACAGTCCTCAGGCTATAACGTTCGTGCGTTTAACTGTTCTTGTGAGTGTTTTCACAGGTTTTATTATTTCGTAATAAGGGCGTGGTGCAAGCTGGATCCGATCTTATTGTCGCAAAAAAGAAAATCCTGTTTTATTCTATTCTTCTGATGGACAATGATTAAAAAAAATAAAAATAAACACCTGCCTTTTTATCACACAGTTTAAGTGAAGTTCAACTGTGAATGCTGGAAATAATGGAGAGCTTCAAAGACCTTCTGCAGAAGCTGCAGGAAGCCCATGAACGAGAAGTGGAAGGTGAGGGCTAAAGATGAATGAGCATTGCAGAGATTGTTTTTTTTTGGGGGGAGGGGGGTTGTCACCATACGTTCTGGTAGTCATGAGTATGTTTCATTTTTTTATCAGTTTTGCTGGTGAAAGTCAAAGAGCTGTCCAACAAGAAGGGCTGGTGAGTAGACTCACGGTTTACGTAGATATTGAAGACAGTTAATGTGAAGCGTTTTCAGATCAGACAGGGAGGCGGGTGGCGGGTGGGCACGCCAGACCTGCACCTGGCTCCGTGTTCACTCACGTCATTTGCTGCATGGAAGGAAGGAAGCTCATGTTGCAACAAGTCTGTTATTGAGTCACCGAAGTTTTGATTCTTCTTGGAACTGAGAGAAAAGGGAAAGGAGATGGGAAGATTATTCAATGTAAGCTCACCTATCATATTAATAACAACCTGACAAACACTTAAAAAACAGTTAGCACATTTAAACCATTCAAGAAGTGTAATGAAGATACTAAACATTTTCCCAGTGGAACTTTATTTACTAAAGGAGCAGGTAGCACATGTCAATAAAACTCAATTTTATGAGGCTGCAGAAGATAGAAGCTTTGGTGAGGATACTGTCAAACGCTATGTGGGATAAAACTAATTAACCTTTAATTTTGTTACTTAAAATGAGATTAAACAGCAGCTAAAAAGTCTGAGACCTGATTGAAAACACAGTCCTCTGCCAGCAGCTCTGTGTGGCTGCAGAGAAGACAGTTATTATTATTATTTTGGAGAAAGTTAAGTGTTCATTTTTGCTGGAAGTTTTACAATCACAATTAAAAGAAATAATTAATTTCCTTGTGATGAGCTTGCTTAATTAAAGTCCGCGTCTTCCCAAAAGTTGGAACAATCAGAGAAGAATTCTCATCTGATAGTCTGATAGGACATTTGTTACATTTTCAGCTGGTGCGGTTCGCTTTCACACCGCACTGTGTCGAACGAACCAAACCTTTTGAAAAACATGTTCACCCCCTCGCCTGTGGGGGCGCTGCACCAAGACTCACTGAAGAGAACAACATGGAAACCTCTGAAGAGGACATGAACGCAACTTCTTCCTTCACCAAATGTAAACAAAATTGGTGTGGTGTCAGTCGCTCTTCAACGCTTAGCACGAGCCATTTGCCCCACTTGCGTTAGACTCTCTTTGCTTTTGTAGTATTTACCCAGAATGTCCTGCACAATAGTTCCTGTTTTCCAGTTCGCTTGGCGTTCACATGTACATTAGAAACGCACCAGAGTTCACTTCAGCAGAACCAAGAGCTAGGTTTGAAGGCGGACTAGAGTTTGCTTTTTTGGGGGGGGTTGGATTGCTCATTCCCACCTCCCCAAACTAACCGGACGTTTCTAGGAAAGTTTGGTTCACGAGGAAAACAAACTGTTTGGTCTGCTTTTGATTAAGGCGGACTAAATAGAGCTTGTGTGAAGGCACCCTATAATCAAATATTTTTACTAGTGATTGTACATTTAAAATAAAAAATACTTACACATGTACACACAAAAACAAAACATGGACATGTTCAAACTATTTACGCAAAAGAAAATGGGAAACCCATTTGTAGTGGGGCTGTAAAACAATACATTTTGTTTTTAGATGCTTAAAAATTAAAAAAATAACGCAATCTCTCTATCACAGTGCAGACCTATTAACTGATTTTAAGATAAAAAAAAAATGCACTATGTGCTACTCCTCTACGTTGAAAGGAGTTAGCTGCCCTGTATGCCTCGCTCTGAGGTTTTTCAGACATGTCCCTCTGCTAGGAGACCGAGGTGACAGCCCAGGACACACTGGAGTATCTGTCTCTCTGTTGAGTTCTCGGCTGTGGCTATCATTCTGATTTTTTTTTCTGACCACAGTTCTTCCTGGAAGTCGATGGTTCCCCATCTTTGCCACCAGTTTTTAAAAATGTATTGGACAGGTTTTAATTCAATTTTATTTCCTTCGATGTTTTCTTTGCTTGATGCCAATAATTTGACCCTTCTTAAACAGTCTAACATCTCTTCCATGACCACAGATTGTAAGCTTGGACATAGTTGTTTAAGAAATGAGAAATAACTAATTGAATGAGTTTAGGTTAAAAAACTTGTTCCCAGCTAATAGATAATCACCCTGCAGAAATTATCCAGTAGAACAGTATTTGCTTAGTTAGAACCACTTCTTTGGGCAAGCTCATGTATATCTAATGTTTTGCAGGAAGCTCTTAACATTCCCAGATGCAGCTTGTTTCCGACAGGGATGGGTAGAAACCTCAAAGGGGAATATGGAAATTCCTGTTTTCTGCTTAAAGTCTGGAACTGTCTCGCAGCCTGAAAAAAACCACGGACATGTCTTGGCATGCTATGGAAGAACGTTTCCTTTGAAACAGCTTCCTTTGTACTTCTTCTTCTTCTTACATCATTTTAAACATCTCAGAGATAGTGATAGTGCTTCACTCAGTAGCAGCATCTACACCGAAGAGTGTTGTTATCAACATGATCTGGCAGTGTTCGCTGATTTTAATAAAAAAAGAAAAATGTAATTTTTTCTCAGGTAAGGGCTGATCATGCTGCCAATCAAATCAATCCAGATCATTTGGTGGTTCAGTTTCCTGAAGATCCTACGGCAAATTAACGTCATTTAAACCAAACTTGCACACTCAAATCTTAGGACATCGATGACAATCAAACTTTTTTACTTCTAAATAAATCTCTGACAAATTTTTTCTATCAGTATTGTGACTAGAGATGCACCAATTTGATATTAATATCAAATTGTTGTGTCCAGTTCATAAGGGTAGATCTGTTCAGTAATGCAATGCTTTGTGTTCTGAGTGACATCATGCTTTATTATTTTACATTACATTTATAATTTCTAATTGCACTTTCTGAACCACTAGAAAGAAGGTTTGTTTTTTTTGTCAGTTTCAGTCTCTTTGTTATTTATTTTATATTGGCTGTTTTACTCCTAATTGCGCTGACTGAACGAATTAAAGTTGACTTGTTTTTACAAGCTGGCTTGTAAAAACAAGTCAACTTAAATACACTGAGCACTTAGGTGCTCAGTGTATTTAAGCTGTACAGGTGTAAAGTTATCAAATAAATTCAATACGTTTATGTCTGTGTTTTAAAAAAGAAATTTTTTAAGTCAGTTCAGCTCTTTTTTTTCTGTACCGGATTGGTATCGGGTCGAGTCTCAACCTCAGATACTGTATTGGTATCTGAAATGAAAAAATGGAATCGGTGCATCCTTATTTGTGATAACTGGCTAATAGAAATAGTTTAGGAAATTCTTGAAAAAGAAGAAAAAGTTTGGTCTGATTTAACTTCAGACCTTGAGAAATAACAGTGTATATCTTTTTATTCTGCGAGTGTAAAAATCAGATTTCATTTGTATGTTTATGGAATTTGTTTGTGTTACTAAAACCCGACTCTAATTGTTTGATTCCAACAGCGACACAAAGCGAATGGAGGAACTATTCACCAGAAACCAGCAGATGAAAGAGCAGCAGAGATTACTAACGGAGAACATCAAGACTCTAGAAAACAGGTAACACTGAATTAAAATCTAATGTTTTTGGTTTTGTAAGGGTACTTGAAATACCAGTGGCATCTAGGTAGTAATTAAAGAATGAACTCAGGAAAACTAATAGTGGCTAAAGCTCAGGAAAGTAATAACTTGAACTAAGCTAAACAGGGTAAAACAGGCCGAAGCTCTAAAAAGGTGAGAAGGAAAATTAGTTTCTCTAACTGTGAGCACCAGAAGCGGGACCTTGAAGATTTCAGTGTGAAGACTTTCTTTGAGATTAGTAAGATATAAAAAGATGAAAGCGGCTTTGTATCTTTTCTGTTGGTTATAGGAGAACGTGTTACTTTTGAGATGTCATAACCTACTTCATGTTGTCAGACAGGTTCCATCCTGCCAGTAGTACCACCCGGTTGTTAAGCATGTTACCTGCGATGCAAAAAAAAGTGCTTCCATTGCACTTTTGTGAAACACATTTATTTCAATACCTCATACTAACGCAAAAATGTTTTATTGAAAATCGGGATTTCTCAAAATTAGCCAAATTCAATTAAGCAAATGTATTTTCCACAGCTATACGGTCAATGGAAACGCAGCTACAGTTGAGCCATCATTTTTACTGGGACTTGAAATTATATTGTCACGTAAGATGATGTTGGCTCGGACAACCTGTTTCCCTTAATAAGTAAAACCATCATTTAAAAAGTGAGTGAACTGTAACTTCTGCTGCTGAGGTTGCCGGGCTTGACAGATTTTTATTTCTTTTTTTTTTTTTACAAAAATAACTTGCTAGCAATAATAGCTGATTGCCAAAGAGTTTAGTTTTTCAAGTGTGGAACAAATCCAGCTTTCGCAGAGAGATCAATATATAAGCGCCTCCTTGAATTCTGAGCATAATTAGCATAAAATGAACACTTAAAACAGCATTTTTTTTTTCTTGCTGTGTGTTCAGACTGAGAGCCGGTCTGTGTGACAGATGTACAGTAACCCAAGAGGTCGCCAAGCGGAGACAGCAGGAGTACGAAGCCTCACGCATACAGAGCCTCCAGCACATCTCCCTCCTTGGTATTCCAGATGTTTTTCCTTTTATAAGCATCACTAGCTTCCTCTAAAAATCTCATTGTTTTTCAAATCTTTTCTTGTTTCCTTTATCTAAGAAAAACAATTTTTTTTTACTGCGACTTGTTCTTTGGGTTTTAGCTGGAGAGATGACCAACCTTCGGAAAGAAAATCTCAAACTTAAAGATGATGTTGCCAATTTAAGAGCAGCACTTGAGTGAGTATGTGATATTTGACTGGAAAGGCTTAGGTTTCCACTTAATTTAGCTTATTGTAAACTAAAACTATAATAAGGTTTAGCTTATTTTAGAGCTAGCGCTAAAACCCTCCTTTCTGAGTTTGACAGTTTACGTTATTTAACCTTTTTTTGCGCAGTTTCACTCATTAGGAAAACTATTATTGATGTATCAAAAGGGAATTTGGATAAAAATGCAAATTAAAAAAATAAATGTGACATTTAAAACTGAATCCTAAGGAAGTTGACAAACAACAACAGCAGGAATGCATTTCAATTTAATCATCTCTGGGTGTTATAACTAAATGAGCCCAATGAGGATTCAGTTTAATAAAGTCCATTAAACTGACTTTTATCAAAAAGTTTCACTCTTTGCATAATGCTGTTACTTTGTAAATGAGAGGCTAAAATGCAACAGAACTTTTGTGTTTTATTGTCCTGCCATTGTCGTGTAATTTGGACCTCGGCCGAATTACAGTTGAGAAGCTTAATAACCTCTACAGATTAATAATCACACAAGAAAATCACATTTGTTGTAAAAAGATAAAGTTCAGTTGACTGCATCGTCGTTCTAAACCTTCCACTGGCTAATTTTAGTTCAGTTTTAAAAAAAAATGCTAAATCCAAATGATCCCACATTTGTGCTAAAAAACAAACAAAAAAACGCAAACGAGGTAAAAATTTAATGCCAAAGAAATACAGTCCCAATGAAAACGATGAAATCAGTTCATTGAAATTCATTGCATTCCAACAGAAATCAATGTAATCTGACAATGTATCTTACATTGTCAGTTCACAACAAATGTCCCATGTAGCAAAGTCAAATTTATTCCAGTTACAGATCACATTTGATTAAATTCAAAAGCACTGAAAATAATTTAATGTCATTTTCATCACCTCCTCCGAATTCAACTAATTTCAATGAAAATTCTATTAAGTTTATTTTAGTTTTGTGTATAGCGCCCCCTTAATTTTGTCCTTTGTCTCTTCAACACTACTTGTCTGTGTGTGAAAGCAGAAGTTGCAGCGAGCACAATAACAACAACAACAACTCTGTCGACGTCAAACCAAAGATGTCTCCTGACCTTCTCTCCCCTGGAGCCGTAGCCCTGGTCAGCCCAACCATCAGTCGGTCCAGAGACCAACCAGCGGACGGCGAAGTACTAGTGAAGACTGAGGCAGACCACAGAGGTGAAGGTTAGGCTCAGCAGAGGAGAAGGGCTTCTTTTTTAGAGCAGATTTTATAATTTGTTCTCTTCTATAATTTTTTTTTTTTTTTTACAGAAACTGAATGCAGGCTGTTGAGAGGCTCAAACCGAAGCAGTTTTGTAAGTTTTTAAAACAACTCTCTCTACTCTGCCTTTGTTAAAACCTAAATTAAGTTTTTACAGTTACCTAATTAGCATGATTGCAACTTCCATTTGTATTACCGCATTGGACAAGTAAGCTAACAGTTAGTCCACACATGAGCAAAGCTGTTAATGTGTTTTTAAACCTGATAGTCTGGCAGACCCAGTTTGATTGGGGACCATAATTGCCACATTTGTTCCATTTCCAGCTGCTGAAATTCACTTTCATGCGGCTTTGTGTCAAATGAACCAAATCCTTTGAGCAATCTGTTCCCCAACCTAAGTTTTTAGGTGGACCAGAATTCGATTACGCATTCACACATCCCCAAACGAACAAGTCCTTCTAGACAAACCAACTAGAGTTAAATTTAAGCAGACTAAACTGGGCTGATGTGAATGCACCCCCGGGTTCTAAAAATTATAGCTATTTCCTTTGGTATCATAATGTATTTCTTTTAATCAAATGAATCTGGTAGTAACCTTGAAATGTATTGTGTTCCACTCCTTTTTCTCACACAGGAAGTATACAAGCCTCAGCCAACTTTAGCATCATCCTGGAAGACAGAACACAGAGTAAACAGAGGTGGAGAGAAGAGGTAAAAACCTTATCAGTGGGTTTATACGTAAATATCTTCAAAAAAGAAGAATAAGAAAAACATGACAGAATGGTTTGCTCCCCAGAAGCCATATGACTTTTTATAAACTCATATAGACACATAGCAACATTTGCGGGGAGGACTACCACCATTCCCAAATCCTGGTTTTGACTTGAACTAATGAATATAATCGTAGAAACCAAAGTGGCTGAGAGAATTTAGATGACCAAACATAATGAACTCTTTTAAGTCATTGACTGTCTGGACACTTTGAGACATTTATGTTTTTATTAATAGTTGTATTTTACTAGCAAGTGTGCTGGGCCATGAGAATAGTGCTGCCATAAAATGAGATATAGCATATTTTGAAGTAGCTATACAATATGAAGGACTAAAGAATGTAATATTCTCAGACAGAGAAAATACAGTCCTTCCTAAGTTAAGGCAAATTACATTTACCTTATTATTTTAATGTAAATGTAATGACATTATTATTTTAATATGCAGCAATGGAGAGAGTCATTGTTCAATAGAAAGCAAAGAGCACATCTACTGGACATGACAAGTGACACCTGGGACCTTTGAGAATTTACGTCAATTTTGTTTTTTTGTTTTTTTTTGTCCTGGTTTTCCCATCTTGTTAAAAGAAAACATAAGATCACATTCCTTCCTAATGTGTAACTAACTTCTGTTCATCATTTCCTCAAAGCATTGAAGCACTTGATCAGCATTCCTCCTTCCATACCCCACATGTTCGGAAGAAGTCCTCCTCCTCACCAAGTGGAGAGGTGAGACCAAGCAGACCTGTGATCCACGCTCCCATCCCCTGCCATCCCAAACCAATCAAGAGTGGCCCCATCTCTCTGCCCTGGCCTCTATCTGAAGGCCCGAACTGGGGTCCCATGGTAGCTGTGGGAGCCAACCCAACATTGCAGAACCCTTCCAACAGGCTTCATTTGTCACGTCTTTCCAATTTGATCCCACCAATCTCACAAGCCACCACCAGAAGGCATGGTTTTGGTTCTTCATGGCAGAGCCCAAAGCAGAGCACGCCTCAGCCCCCTAAAGAACCAACAGTGGTGTTCACGTTCAGGAGGATGCCGGAGAACATAGAGAATGAAACTAAGGCCGAGGAGAAAAAAGAAAGCCCACCTTCCAAGACTCAGAAAGTCTCTGGAGAAGAACTTAGAGAGAGCTCTGATGGGCCTCTGGACCTCTCAGATCGAGCGAAGACTAAACCTAACCAACCTGGAAATGATCATAGTCCCATCGCCTTGCAATGCGAGGGAGACGTACAGAGGAGCCCTGACAGAAATGTGAATACAGCGATACCTGTGTCATCACCTTCACTCATTTCCCTCCCTTCTTCCTCCTCCTCAACACCCATCAAACAAGAACAAGAGTTGATCAGTGATCATAACCATGAGGTATTTTAAACTTCTTCACCCTAAAATTAAACCTTTAAAATTTCTACCTTGGTGAACAAAAGATGCAATGATGGTATTTATTATTGCTGCAGGTTAAAGATCAGGACAAAAAAGAAGAAGCAAATGATAAAACGGAGCAAAGCAACGGAAAGAAAGTTCCTGTCCTCACTCTGTCATTACGTCCAGGTAAAGATTGTGAAAATGTCTCCAACTCTGTCTGCTCGCTGACTAACAAATCTTCAATGCAAAATCAAGCAAAGAGAAATAGCAGGATGCTACTGACCCTTTCAACTACGTCTCTTAATCATGTTGAGGTGGAAAATGTGGGATAGCAGTATTTAGTAAATTGACTGCAATTGTTTTCCCAAGTTGTTTTGCCAGAAGTAGCCGGAAGTAGCACACCTAGCTGGGGTTCATAAGTGTACAAAAGACTAGATGCTAACCAGTTTTCTTCCTGCTTTTTAACAAGCTTCATAGGAGTGCATAGGTTATTTTGACGTCTGTCATGGGCTGTCATGGTCCATGCGCTGAAGAGCGTGACGTCACATGCAAAGGGTCAATACAATCCTTCCTTCTGTTTTTTTTGTTTTGTTTTTTTATTTTTTCTTAATTTTTTATACATCAAACCCATTGAGAATGCTCAGCTTTATGCCAGAAAGTATTTCCTGGCAGCCCAATAAGGACTTGTTTACTAAGAAAGTTGAAATGTAATACTAAGTACAGATTCTTAAAAGGTGCACTTTTAAGGATAATTTTTTGGAGCTTCAGTCCCCATCTGAGCGCCTGTCCCACAGAGCTCCCTTCCCCGAGGTTTCTTCCATACAACTCCACCAGACTAGCGTAAGCAGCAATTAGCAACACCTGGTTGGACTGGACGTTATTTGATTTGTTAACACGTAAACAGATCAAATAACATTATGGGGAGTTGTCGAAGTGCAAAATAAGGATTCCATATTGGTCATTTAAGTTAATATGAACTGTACTATAAGCAAATCCAATAGAACAACGCAAAATGGTTTTTGCAAAAAAAAAATAAAAATAAAAATAAAGAAATAAAATAAAGGTGAACTCATCATACAGACGACAATGCTCCTAGTGATGATTGCTAACGGCATTATGGAGAAGTATTGTTGTTATGTCATGCTGAAGTGTTGGAAAGGCTGGAAGCTTCTTAAAGAGACGGAGACCAATTTCCAGGTGTCAGATACAGCTATGTAATTAGAAGTTTTATTTGATATATACAGTATTTCCAAAACATCTAAAGTTTCCATTACACACCTAATATATATTTTTTTGTTTGAGATGTTTTGAGTTTTAGAAAGAGAAAATGTCTTTGTGAATTGGCACTGCTCTGATTACATGTTAGTTTGAGCCACCTAAGAGGCCAGCTGATTGATCGGTGCCTATTTCCCTAATTTTGGGAAATCAGTCATCGGCTGATTTTTACATCTGAAGTCGAGCTCATTTACCAATTTTATCTACCTCTGCAAAGGTATTTAAATCAACTGTTGTCTTCTTCTGCTCTGCACTTAGAGAGGTTTGACTAGCAGACCAGCCCACCAGATCATGTCTATATGTTTACAGTTAACAATAGTCATCTCACTGTTGGCAACTCATCGACTTTCTTACTATATTTAGCAACATTTTAGACAAAAAAAATATTGGTATCGGCCAAAATCAGAATTGGCAGGTCAGGATTTTTTAATAGATCAGTGATCGGCCAGAAAACTGCAATCAGTGCACCCCTAATAAAAACAATAAATATCTTTATTGTTGAGCTCACATGTCCATTTATGCAATAATTTAGCAGCAATTTTATTTAGCTTTAGCATATAGTTTCAGTATATGGTTTTCAATTAAAATGTGATTCATTCTTATTAATTAATTATAGGCCCTTCAATTAACTCGCATAAGACTTTTCAATCAAGTCCCACCACTACTGATAATAAATAAAATAAAATATAAATATTATTATTGACACACATAACACATTGAATAAGCTTGCTTTGCATTATGTGTTAAATGTTCAGCGTGTCTTTAGTTTGTATAGTTTTTGTTTTCACGTAATTTTCCCAGCACAGCCTCTAAGTGTCGCCATAGAGCCGATAACGGTACAAATGTGTGTAAACCAGCCAGAGAGCCTCACAGTGTTAATATGTCTGAACTCTTATGTTTGGTTTTGTGCCTAAATATCCTTTCTGCATGAAGATATTGGTCTTTTGTCTTCTATGTCTTTCAGGACAACAAGTTTCTACAAACTGTTTACAGTTCAATGTTGAACAGGACTGCTGTCCTATTTTAAGCCTCACAGGAAATAATCTAAATTATTGCTTTTGTATGCGTTCTTTGTCAAAATTAAAAATCAGTGTGACGTACTGGTTGCTCCCGTTTGTTTCTCATCCGGCGTCAGCACAGGTTCAGTATGACATGTAGTTGATACATCTAGTATTCATTTCCTTTTTTGTTCTCCACATGACCATTCCACCAGCAATCACCAAACCATAACAGCTCTACCTCAGGGTGTGTTGAGCAAGTGGCTTAATAGATTACTATGGAAATGTGTCACATGCTGATGTAGATAAGTAAATTTGATTGTGAGAAATGTCTGTCAAGGCAAGAACTGTAAAAGAGTAAAGCAACGCCTTCTTCTGGTGTTCAGTGTTGATGTTCTACACTCTGAAGTAAAGGAAAGCAGAACAAAAGTATGACATATTCTTTTAACTAAATATTTTTCAGTGGAAAAGTATATTTTGTGCTCAAGTGGTTCACTTATGCTCATTTTTCCATAGCACTGGTAAGGCTAGAGACCCTAACATCTGCGCTACAAAAGCAAGAGTCGATATCGTCAAACGGCAAGGTAACCCAAACCAAGACACAGAGCTGATTGTGTTGGCAAACGTTTAAACCTAAAGCTGTATCTTTATTTCTGCCTGTAGCAAAAGTGCCCTTCTATTGCGAGCCCCTGTGCTTCTTCAGCATCGCCACAGTCCTCA
The DNA here is from genome assembly GCA_903067095.1 of Girardinus metallicus. NCBI lineage: Eukaryota > Metazoa > Chordata > Actinopteri > Cyprinodontiformes > Poeciliidae > Girardinus > Girardinus metallicus. The sequence goes on along the minus strand of CAEGAE010035415.1, from coordinate 7,477 downwards.
TCTTCAGCAAATGAGGCAGACGGCAGCCTGGACGAGCAGGAAGACAAGAGCGGGTCGGGTCAGGAGAGCAAGGCAGGCCACAGGAGGAAGAGACGTCGCATAGAGACTGAAACCGACAGAGACTCAGACACAAACAGTGAGTAGCGGGTTTATTTTTAGTCCCTGAATGTTAGACACATTGAACGTGGGTATTTCAGGGTAATGTGACCAACAGAAGCACCAGAATAACAAAAAAAAAGCTCAGTTTTGGAACCAATTAGTCTGGCACAGTTTGATTACAGTTCCAGTACAAAGGGAAACATTTCCTTCTTTGTGATTGCTCTTTAGAGAGTGTACATGCTGCAGGGGCAGTGTTGTGTAAAAATCAACTTTTTTGAGCTTTACATCATGTCATACTCAAAAACATACCAGGAGTATTGCCTTGATTCTTTCATGCATGTTTGAGAAACCCTTTAATCTCCATGGCTCCATAAAAAACACCTCGGAATAGAACCCATCCATCAATCCATTTTCTAACACCCTTGTCGCTGGTGGGATCGGAGGGATGCTGGTCCTATCTCCAGCTAACGTTCCGGGCAAGAGGCGGGGTCAACCTGGACAGGTCAACAGTCTGTCGCAGTTGGACTAGCGCCATAATCTTTTACTGAAAAACAAGAGTTTTTTTTTCAAAATTGGTGTGCTTCCACTAAACAAATTTATTTATATGTTAAATTGTGCAATTATATGGCCAGTAGAAAGCTCTTTGACTGTCTGAAAGTAATATTATTATTATTATTAGTAGTAGTAGTAGTGGTATCTGAGTTGTGCTTGCTTCTGTTGAAGCAGTACATATGTACCGTATATACTTCATCTCTAAAGTACTTGTAACTGTATGCTCTACAGCAGCAGGAAGATGATGCTTGAGCATTATCTACTGAAAGTCAGATACAGTGATGCAAAATATAAAAACATAAACTTTACTGGGGTTTTTTTGTTTGTTTGTTTGTTTTTCATCATGTCTATGTCTTACTTTTTGTCTTTGCGTAAGACAAAAAGTAACTTTGTGTAACTATGCAAGCAGTCATCAAATAATGGTAGAGAGGCCAAACTACCAAAGTTATTCCAACTTTGCAATCGACTGCAGGACATCATCTAAAGCACTACAGGCTTCTCCTGTATCAGTTACAGTCAGTGTTCATGATTCAACAACAAGAAAGAGATGTGGCAACTACTGTATCTGTGGGAGGGTTTCTATGGCCAAAACCAGACGGACCGAAAATAACTCAACAGCAAGTTTCACATTTGCAAAAAGACATCTTGATGATTCCTAAGAGGTATGAGAAAATACTTTTGTGGACTGGTGAGATGACATATTAACTTTCTGAAAGTGTCTATAAAATTACCACGACATTCCAGAGAAATGAAACAGGATACTTACAGTTAAGCATGGTGTTGGAAGTGAAACAGGGTGGAGCTTCATTGACTCTTTGGGATCTGGACAATTTGATGTACCTGAAGGAACTAGAACTTATGTTCTCTAGCAGAAAAGCCTGAAGGAGAATGTAGGATTGCCAGTTTGTGACCTCAAGGTCAAACAGACTTGGGTTGTGTAGTAGACAACCATACAGTTATTTATAGTTTTAGAAGCAAAATACTTCTTTTCATTTTATTTTGCATGGTTCTGTTATTACTTAGGTTATTGTTGTATGATATTTTAATGTTTGAGTGAATCAAAAAAGCAAAATCAATAAAATACAGTAAATGTCTTTTACAGCCTGTATTTTTAAGTGGCACATGAACTCTGGTTTAAAAAAGAAAGTCAAATTTATTACAACAAAGATGTCATTATTAGCTCACTCAAGTTCTCTGTTGTACTTATTACTTGTATTTTAAAGTACTGCTGATCAGTTGTTCTCCAGGACTTCTAAGGGTCTTGGAAAGTATGTTTTTCCCTCAGCTCTAGTGTAGTCATTTCAAATCTTATGTCTGACAGATTGTTGGAAATTAATTTTTTCATTGTTAAGCCATAGAACTCTAATCATTTAGATATTCCAAGAGAAAAAACCCTCAGGCTCCAGTGTTGTGTCTACACATAACAGACAATTTAGCATTGTATTCTCAGTGTAATTAACAGAAAATCAGATTTTAGCTACATCGAGATGAATCCCAAAAAGACGTCAGCTGAAAACTTGGCATTCAGGAGGCCTCTCTCTGTCCTTTGTCAGTTCTGTGCTCTACCTTTCTCCCATTTTTCTTAAAGAAACAACCCTCAGATCCTGTTCGTCGTGTGTAGTAGGCCTGACACTTCTCCTTTTGTCCTCCATTTGTCCACTTTCAGCATTTTTTAAGCACACCATGCACAATACGCTTGTAATAGGTACTGGACAAAAACTACATTAAAAGAGAACCCAAGGAGCTTCAGGAAGCCAGCAGAAAGTTGAATTCTATTTTGAAATAATGCAAAAAAAAAAAAAAAAAAAAAAAAGCTGAACTGCTCAGAAGGAAAATATGCATTATGATTTTTTTTTTTTTTAATCACCATGCAGCATTTATTTACTGTTTCCTCTTATTATGGCAAATGTATATAAATCTATAACCAGACAGTGGTTGGTTTATTTTAAAAGTGAAACCACAGATGTGCATTAGTAGCAAAATAAAGAAGAACAAAGTTATTTTGTTCCGTGCTACAAAAATAAGCTGCATGTGAGTGCGCCCTGTTTAAAGCGTCACATGCAGCATTGCCTTTAAACGTGGAGATAAGATCTGCAGCGCTTCAGAGGTTTAATGTGGCTCAATTCTGCAGAGAAAGCCATACACTCTCACAATGACAGATCTCTGCTCTGCGCTTCATGGTTTAGTCAGCCCCTCCGCAACATTGCGATTGAGATTGTTGCAGCCTAAAATGACTGATTTTGTGGCATATTTTTGACAAAGTTATGATCAAAGTTGCAATTGTGCTATGCTTTATCTTTGCCATAACTTCGTCTTGCAAAAAAAAGTTTAAATTCCTGCACAGAACTTTCCCTAAAAGATAGGATATTAGCATGACTACCATTTAAAGGGTAGTAGGGGGATTTGGTTTGTTCTTGAAACAAATCAAATCATGTCCTAGGGAGTTGTGAAACTGCAGAAGAAGAATTCCATCTCGGTCATTCAAGTTTACATGAAGTGTAATATAGACAAATCCAACCGAACATCTCAAAATGGTTTTTGCAAAAAAAAAAAAAAAAAAGTTAAATGTTATCACTTAGCTTCACACATGGTTATGCCTGGCAGGTTTGGTTGTCAAGAGGCATTGTGAAGCAGGAAGTTAGATTGTTAGGGGGCTAAGCGGATTGGTCTGAATTCAGCCGAGGTTCAGTGGTTGGTCAGATTTGTGGAAAAGACACCCCCGAATGGTTGCCACGAGAGATTCAAGGATTTCTTAAACATGAATAAATGCATTGAAACAACATTTTGGGTTTGTGTTTGATGAAGGAATAACATTATAATGTGACATAAAGCCTAAAAAATAAAGAGTAGATTTTTGCATATTAGGTCCCCTTTAAAAAAGTTGTGAAGGTCCAATCCTTACTAATAAAGTGTACCTGATAAATTGGCCAGTTAGAGTGTTTTGTGGGAAGTAGATAGAACCAGGCTGGCCTTTATAACAAAATCAGACGCTAATAAGAATATTTAATTTAAGCTAAATCTTTTACATTTTAACACAGATGTCTTGAAATCCATATTTTTAAGTTAGGTAAGCTTGGAAAGAACAGCTGTCGTTTCTCTCTTCCTTTAACCATTCCTAGTCCAATACCCATCTCAACAAGGATTTTTCTCAGGTTTTTTTTCATCTATAATGAGTTAAAATCCCTTTCTTTTGTTCACAGAGATGCACCAGGAGAGAAGATTCAAGATCACAGTGAGAACTGAGGAGAGGAGCCCCAGCTAGAGAGGAGGATGAAAATCACACCTGGACGCTAAACCGACAAGTAGTTACCGATTTCCTCCCACACGGAGGCAGCGTGGCGAGATGCAAACCCAGCACTGACTTCATCAAACGTCCTCAACGTTCTGCCGCGGAAAGGAACGGCTTCTTTGCATATTGTTTTATTTGATCGGCGTGACGCCTAACCAGCGTCCACTCCCTTTTAGATCAGTTTTTTGTGTGTGTGTGTGTGTGTGTGTGTGTGCAGAACTTGATCAAAATATCACATGTGCAACCTAATATACACCTTCATTTACATGTAGAGGTTGTAACTTTGCAAATACAGGTTGCCACGATATGGTACGACTTAATATTCGTCACCTACAGAAAATAGCAGTAATCTGTGGGTTTGTCAGCAGAAGTGACAGGCATTAGTCAGCTGGTTAGGTATTATAACAGGTTATTTTTGTGTTGTGTGTGTGCCTGTCTCTCTTTCTGGGTGTTCCTTTTAATCCTCTGGACATGCTAAACCAACAGTAGTGTCATCTTGCAACTTGTTGCGTCATAGTGAATCCATCGTAGCTTGTAGTCGACGCAAAAACCGAGCAGCTCGGATTTTGGGCTGATAACTGATCCTCGACTCCAGCAGCTTCCAGAGCAGCCACACTGTTTAAACTCTGTCACGCAACCAGCATGTGAAGCCACAAAAAAGTTCTTAGTTCCTAGCAGATTTCTTCTGGTTTTGCTGTTTTGTCACATTCAAATCTAGAACAAATCTTTAATATCAAAAAACAAAACACTGAGTTACAAAGCAGTTTTCAAATGATGACTTCATTCATGGCCTTACGTGAAACATAATTTCTACTGCTGTTAAAATCTTGACTATCCTGTGACTGATCAGGTTTTTTCTTTTCTGGTTCAGTTTTACTGTAGAATTAAGAATCACTTAAACAGCTCTCGTCTCACATAATCTAAAAAACGAGCACATCATGCACAGGTCTACAGAAATGAATTAGTGTCGTGTGTTGTATCGTGTTAAATATGTGGTCGGAATAAAAACGGAACAGTTTTCTTTTATGATAATGACTGTTTTGCCTTTTTATGCTTTGTGATAATAAATGAACATCATTCCAGCTATTAGCATGGAACCATCCTGCAGCAGCAGTATTTAATCAGAAGCTTCTACAGATTTGTCGCAAGAATGGCTTCTACAGGATCACAGCATCACCATCCGTCTTTGAAGATGCTTTGATGAAATGAGTTGTGACAACATTCAATTTCCTTTTGGGATGGATATCAAATTTTGAGCTGAAATGGAAGGAAAGAAAGAGTAAGGACAAATTGCAAACAACAAACTAAAACAGATTACTTTGAAAACACAATAATGAAAACTGTTACATTTTAAGTTAAATAAAAAAAAAAAAACTTAAAATAAATCATATTTGGTTTCAAAGTGTCACTATTTTGACCTCTGAATCAATCGTTCTTTTTTCATCAGGCCTATAGATGAGATGACTAAATTTTTTACCCCATCCAATTCACTGAACCTTAAACAGGAGGAAATAACTCACTATGAAGTGGCAAAAGTGAGCTATAAATGTTCATGCTTAAATTACATAAGAATTTAAGTTATTTACAAACCAACATGTCTAGTGAGTAAGCAGTCGCCCATCTGCTTGGGAAGAGGCCATATTTATTCCTGTTTCTGAATTCAGGGTCAAAACCAGCATACAGAAGCATGAAACATCACATTTACCAAACCAAAGTCCAAACACCCCAGGATTGAGATCTAAATTGTGCAATAAATATCTTATGGGGTTTTATTTGGAAAAAATTGTTTCACGCTAAGTCCCTGATTCCTTCCCAACTAGTTACACAACAGTTTTACCTCCTTATTCACTTGTTCAGCTGCTTTTTACTCTCCCTTTTAGAGAAAACAAAAGGACGTTATTTTTCTACTCTAGGCCCCTCGGTTCTCATCAACACTTTAACTTTTGTCACAACTCTTCAAAACCATGTTACTCTGCAACCTGTGCTTAGAAGATTCTGCCATAAACTGAGTGGTATTGTCTATTTTACCTTTTATTTCTAAGGTGCTGAAAAGAAGTTCAACCTGGAAAATTCATTCAGAGAGAAAGTAGCTATTACAAAGCTTATTTGACAAATAATAATGATAATCTTTGGCACTTGGACCCTGGGAGCCAAAGGGGGTCCGAGTGCCCTTTGGCACTCAACAATCATTGAGTGACAAAGTGCCAAATCATTGTTGAAGCTCAACAATCATTTGTTGAGCTTCAGGTGGATTTAAGCACAACAAGGAGCAGGTGTAGAGAGGATGCCGGACTTTATGAATTAAGCAAAGCCGGATGTTTGGAGGAGAAGACCGACGCCAATGGGCTGTGAAGGAGGAGCATGATGAGGTGATTGGCTGGGCAAGTCAGATGAAGATTAGTACTTCATGAAGGCTTCATATGTTTTTACACAGCTACAGCCATTCATGGAGGAGAACAAATTTCAACCTGACTGTATTGTAAATCACTGCAAAGTCTGTTTTACTTAGAGTTTCTGCTGGTGTTGTTTGTGTAACAGATTCTGGTGATCCAGCAGTTTGGGTTTTGTTGGATCTAACCATTGATCGTGACAGCCTCATGTCAAGGTCGCAGCAGTGGGTTGGCATCGCAGGCTCTGCTCTCGCTCGTTTTCTGTCCTACCTCACTGACAGAGGCCTTTGTGCTAGTTTCTGTCATTTCAGCTCAATCCACATAGCGGTGTACCACAGGGCTTCGTTTTTGGACCATGGCTATTTTTATTTTACCTGCTGCCATTATGAGCTATTTAACACACACACACACACACACACCCATGCACACCCACCCACATGCACACAATATCGCTTTTCAACTTTATGCAGATGATTGGCATGTCAGTTTCCCCTTGAAAAGCAGGTCACACTCTACTAAGCTCCTCACAGAAACTGGTTGGCACTGAATTTTTGAACGTCTGCAAACTCTATCTGCAAACCTTCATCTATATCTAGTGATTTAAATGTTTTTTTATTTTAAACAATTAGATGTTCAGGCTAGAAGCTGTCTTGGAGAGCAGTGTCGTAGAATCAGAAATTTTCCGACACATCTGTAAATGATAACCTTGTATGTTCACTTGCTATAGAGTAGCAGCATCAATCACTTGCACTGGTTCAAAAATAATCTCATTCACAGTGCAAAGTTAAAACTGTGTTTGTGATAATGAGCTTTAGTAGAAAAACATTCCACTTGGATTAAGAGGGTTTTTTTCCCCTCAAATGTTTTCAGTAACTAAAAGCAAAAAGTAGCATGTCTTTATGATACAGTGGGGGAAAAAAGTATTTAGTCGGTACCTATTGTGCCAGTTCTCCCACTTAAAAAGATGAGAGAGGCCTGGAATTGACATCATAGGTAGACATCAACTTTTCACAAAATGAGAAAAAAAAATTCAGAAAACCACATCGTCTGATTTTTAAAGAATCTATGTGAAATAAGGGTGGAAAATAAGTATTTGGTCAATAACAAAAGTTCATCTCAATACTTTGTAATATATCCTTTGTTGGCA